>CAUYRT010053850.1:0-34989 GCA_963574885.1 Lepilemur ruficaudatus
CACTGTAGATTAGTTTTACCTGGTTTTGAACTTTATGTTAATAGAATCATATGGTATGTATTCTTTTGTTTGTTGTCTTGTGTTTAATTGTGAAATTCATCAGTGTTTTTGCTTGAAGCATAGTTTGTTCATTTTCATTACTGTATTCCATTTTAAGACATCTTACATTTTCTTTGTCCTTTATACTGTAATGTGTATTTGGCTTATTTCCAACTTTTGGCTGTTAAAATACTGCCAATATGTACCTTGTCATACATATCTTTGCATACATATAAGCATTATATGGGGTTAATAATTGTTAGTAGACTTGTTGGGTTCTAAGTATGCGTCATTCAGTTTTAGTAAGGAGAAGGGTAAAATCAAGGTTATTGAGGTATAATTTATATACAGTAAAAGTTACCCTTTTTAGTGTATTCTATTCATTTTGACAAGTGTGTACAGTCATGTAATAGCTACCATAGTCAAGATATTGAACATTTCCATTACCCTGAAAAGCCCCCTGTGTCCCTCTGTAGTCAAACCCTAACAACCCACCCTCCAGTGTGGTTATACAGTGCAAACACTCCGCTTTCAACATTCATGAAAATCAGACATTCTGTTAAAAATGCTAATCTGGAACCTATTTTCCTTTATTTTAAATTTTACAATGTATGTAATAACACCAAATAGCTAGTTTTCAAAAATATACTAAGAAGCCTATTTTAAAGTAACTGTCACATTTTTATGTAAAATGCTTAAAACATAGCTTCTTAATCAAGTAATGACTAATGAACAGTTGTTCTGTAAGTAGTAAAATATTCTATCTAGTCACTTTTCTTCCCCACTCATTTTACTTCCCTTGCCAGAATTTTCTTTAATACCTTCTCAGCTTTTCCTGTTAATACACTAAGTAACACTCGGTAAAATCAAAGGGCTCAATGTGAAAGGACTTACAGAACCATGTGTGGTATATGTGCCCTGTGATGGAGAATGGTTCACACTGGGTGTGACTCTGTGATGCTCTCTTAGTAGCAGCATCAGAGACAGCTATTAATACTTTGTTTACATGCAGTTCAGTTTTTAAAATGTCAACAATTCTTTCATGCCAATTATCTTTGTAATGAAACTAGATTTTTTTCCCCCATACATTATCCTGTTCAAAATATTTTGTTGAATTTTGGAGATATAAATATGAAATATTATTTTATAAACATAGGTTGAATATTTGGTATATTCTAGGAAGTTCGGATATTAAAAAATAGGTGATATTCTATGGGGAAAATGTTTACCTTGTTGACATTCTGCATGATAGTGTGGATTTCTAACCATGGGCATGGTTTTCTTTTGTGTTGATGAGTATGTCACCATTAATCAATTCCCTCTTATTAGATATTTTAAGTATTTATATATTTTTGCTGTGAGTTAAGATGAACAGCCTTTTAATTTGATCTTTGCATTCATTTTTTAGGCTAATTGTAAAATTGCATTTGTTAGGCCAAATAACCAGCATTTTAAAAAGTGCTTTTGTTGCATATTGCCATATTGTCCTTCAAAAAGATTGTGCCTATGTACCAGTTCTACCAATAGTGTCTGAAAGTACCTGTCTGCTAGTGCTCTTATCAGCAAGTATTACAATTTAAAATATAGGATTTAAGCCTATTTTTGACACCTATACTTAGAACTTAAAAACATGCCGCTTTAAATAGCAAACATAAAATCCCTGTTACTTATATACTTTTAAATTTCCCTCAGTAAGAATAAATACTTTGCAAGGGAACAATTTAAGTTTTTAAGTTGGAGCCCTCTAAGGCTGCAGTCCCAAACCCCCAGGCTGCAGACCAGTGCCAGTCCAGCCTGTTAGGGACACTGCCCTCCAATATCCCACCCCCAACTCCTGTCCCTGGAACAATTGTGGAAGGGTGGGGTGAGCAGCAGGCAAGGGATTGAAGCTTCATCTGTATATACAGCTGCTCCCCGTCGCGCGTCACTGCCTGAGCTCCCCACCTCCCCCTCGTGCGAGGAAAAATTGTCTTCCATTGAACTGGTCCCTGGTGCCAAAAAGGCTGGGGACCACTGCTCTAAGGTGTATAAAATGTGAAAAAGAGGTAACTCTTTCCTATCAAGGAGACCACAGGAAGACTTGTGCATATGTAACATAACTAAGTATGATAAAAGTCAGATAGTGGTGTAAATGATAATATAATAGAAGGAGATGTAACCAAAATGCTGAGAGCAGAGAGGAAAGAATAGTTACTTTTTGCTTCATGTATTAGAACAAATGGCTGTGATTTAAACCTAGAAGCATTTTCCAAGCAAGGAAAAAAAGAGAACATTTTAAAGAGGGAGGAAGTAGAATGGCATTCTTGGTTGAATTGTAAACACGTAAAAAGTTCATAAACCAATGGTGAATTCTATTCATTGGTAGGTTTCTGAACTATTTCTTTTTCCAATGGTCATAACATTCTCCCGCCCCCCAACAAACTCACTGCTGTTTATTTATTTGCTTTTCTCTGTATCATTTCAGTTTCTCCTTTAGACTGTAAGCCCCATGGGTAGAGCATTATTGTGTTTTTGGTTTATCAGTGTCTAATCCAGTTTCTTACAGTTTGCTCCATCTATAGCAAACCCTTAATAAACGTTGAACTGAAAATATGTAAGTGTGTAGACAGTAAGCATGTATTTGGGAGACAGCAAGACATCAAGCTTACTCTGTGCTGCAGTGTAGATTGGTTGGGACTCTTGAAAGAAATCAATTTAAAAGAAATTAAGTGGTCAGCAGACAAATATTTTTTCTGCGTGAATTCTCCTGGCTGTTATCAATGTCAGTATCCTGCTGGTGAATACTGTATTATAGTTTTATAAGATGTCACCATTAGAGGAAACTGAGTAAAGGGCACCTGGGATCCCTCTGTATTATTTCTTAACAAGAAAATGAATCTACAGTTATCTTGAAACAAAATGTTTTTAAAAGTTATGATGGGCAAAGAATTTTTTAAAAACTTTTCTAAGCAGTGATATTCTGGAACTTTATAATATATAACTACATTAGTTAGGATATTGATTTGGCTTTTAGTAGAGACCAGACCCCAGTGGCTTAAATAAGATAGAAGGCTTCCATTTCTCTTACATAAAAGTCTAAGCTAGTCTGGGGGTCTGGGCTTGCTTGCTTCCTAAGGTCGTCCAGGGACCAGAGTTTCTCCATTCCTTGTGCAGTGTCCTCACGCACAAAGTCTGGCTTCCCACCACGGTGCCTGGGTTCTGGCCATTGGGAAGGAGGAGAATGTGAAGAGGAAATAGCTCCCTTTTAAGGCTATGACCTAAAACTTGCGTGTACTCCTCCCATTCATATTCCATTGGTTGAAATTTAGTCATATGGACATAATTTGCTGTAGGAAAGACTGGGAAATGTAATCCTACCCAGCTGAAAATCCTAGTGTATTCTGTTTATCAAAAAGAAGAAAGGGAACAAGATATTGGGGTCAGATAGCTCTGCCACAGTGTTTGTTCTGGAATGCATATCTAATAACTTTTCTGGTGAAACTTTCTTACTATTTTACTATGCTTATATAGGAAAAGCACGGATGTCTTAACATTTAGTTGCATTTGTTGAATTGTTATGGCAATTAAAGTTGGTTTGTATGTGGTTATCCTAATGCTTACCTCCCTGTTACCCTATTAACTTTCTCAGTGGCAGAGTATGAGTGTGAACTTTCCCTCTTTGTATTTTTGGTTCCTGGTATAGGGCCTAATCCTAATAGGAACTCATTATATATTTATTGACTGATTAGCCTTTTATAATTGTTGATTGAACATCTCTAGCAGAATTTTCATACATCTCTAAGAGCTGACCTGCCTTCTCTTTTTTCTTTCATGGTATCTGGTTTGTTTTAATATTATAGGTTTAAAATATATGAATATGACCCTGTTAGCAGATTTTTATAGCTATGACTGACAATGTATAGTATAATCTATTTTTTGTATAGTTCTGATTGAGTAGTGTTTTGTAAAACATTTGTTAGATGTAAGAAATCAATTATAGTTTAGGAAATAGCGTGTTTAGTGATTTACCTCTATTTTGTTAAATCTTAATAAAATAACATTTGTTTTTGAGTTCAACATTTTTAAAAATGAGAGCTCTTTTCTGCTTGATTATTTTATTGATTTTTCAGTCTGTCATACTTTGTATCTTCCTCACATTCTGACTGTTTAAGAATAAATACTCTTCAGTCAGTACTTTTAAAAAACTTGAATCGTCAACACCAGATTTGTTCTTTTAGTTAATTTCAGTACTTTTTACTTTTAGTTAGCTGGATTTTAAGTTTATTTGGAGGACCCAAGGGATACAATTAAAGAACTTTTGGAACCATTCTTCATTTAGTTTTTGGAACAGAAGGAAATATACTGTAACTTTCCCTTATTTTTCTGGTAGAGAAGTTCCCCCCACCCCAACAGGAAAATGCAATTCCACTAAGATTCTTGGGTCACAGATCAGAGGCTTGGACCAGCACAGAGAAATTCTTCCAAAAGGAAGAATTCTCTTTCAATATCATGGGCCAGTTTAAACTGTAATGTAGGCAATGACAGGCTGCTTCATCTTTCCCTGTAAGGAAAGGCAACATTGCAGTACTGTTTACCAGAAAAAGGAAGGAGGGCTATGTGTGTGTATGGTGGTGGGGGTGACGGGGTGGTGGGAGATGGGGGAGCTCAGGGAAAGATGAAGGAGTTTCCTCAAAAGTGTTAGTTTATCTAACACTACAAGCAGCTTCTCAGCTGTCTTGGAAAATTTTGAAGAAAAGAGGGTGAAGCTATGCTGAAAGAGAATCAGAATTTTGTTAGTGAAATTTGTCCAGTGGTAGTCAAATCTTATTTCTGCCAGCAAATGAATCCAAGAAAACACTTATGTTTGACCTTGGAGAACATTTTGTGATTATTTTTGTTGCAGATTAAACGTTGTAAGTGTGTGTGTGTGTGTGTGTGTGTGTGTGTGTTTGGGCTCGTAATCCTGGAACACAGTGATGGATTATAGGGGTCGACAGTCATGGAGCATACTCTTGAGTAGAAGGAAGTGGCTTAAAATTTTTAAAAATGTTACAGATAACAAACCAATCCCAAAACAAATTAATTAATACTTGGCTCCTGGCTGTATTCTCTTACATAATTTTGTTTTTCTAATTAAATGTCTCAAGTGTTTCAACTATGTCAAGAACATTGTTTTGAATAAATTTAAATTTGTGATATATAATTATCAGTTATTGGTAATTTTTATCCAAGTTTTCCTAATGAAAAGGAGGGAGCGCACTACTTAACAGACTCGTGTCTTCCTCAATCATCCTAAAATCCTTTTGTAAAAGAGTGAAGCTATCGGGTAATATTACACTGAACAAAATCTAAGACTCTCTTCCAGCACCTTCATTCCCCCTCTGTTCCATGACCAGAAGTGGCCACTGTCAACAGTGGACTCTGCCGGGAACCTGTAGTTGGATTTACATTCATAGATATGTATATTTATAAGTTTTAAAACCAATAGAGCATATCATTTTTATATGTGTAGTGTTTTGTGATTTGCCTTTTTCAGTTAATGCTATACTGATGAGGTTTTTCCGTAATCCCACATGATGATATACCAGTGGCATCTATGTTCTATTATTTTGATTTCATTCTTGTACATTTATTTTTAAGGGTGTAAATGAATATATTATTATTGCAAAAAATTTAAGCTATACAAATAAAACAAAAGTCCTCTTTGAATTCCATGCAACCTCATTTCATTCTCCAGAGGCAATCTCTGTTACCAGTATTACCAATATCTATTAACAGATACTTTGTCTTTCTAGGTTTCTTTAATGTATTTATATACATCTATATATTTACAGACATACATATATATATCTCATAGACATCTACCTCTTTATATTCCATGGTATGGATTAACCATAATTTATGTTACCATTGTTACTGGTGAACATTGACATTGTTTCCATTATTTGACCATTATAAACATTGTTACAGTAAATGTTCCTATACACGCATACCTCTTTGTGTACTTATTCAAGTGTTCCCTAGTAGAGAAAAAAAGAATTGCTGGATTGATGGGGATGTGCATTTTAGTTTCAATGAAAACTGCCAAATATCTTCCAGAAAGCCTTGTACCACTTTGGTCTCTTACTATTGGTAAATTTTCTTTATGTGTATATATATATATATATATATATATATATAATTTTTTTTAATTATTAAAATTTTTAACTTTTACCTTTCTTTTTCCTTAGCGTGAATTTCCAAGTCATTGCATGGTAAATTTTCTATACCATTACCAATAGTACTGAGTGTTATTTTTTTTTTTAAATTCTGTTTTCATAGATCTCATCATTTTAATTTTTTTCTTTTGCTTTTTATTATTTGGACTTTTATTGCCTATTTTTATTTTGGGTTACTTTTACTGATTTGTAGATTTTTTTTAAGTCCTTCTGTTATATATGTTGCAAATGTTTTCTCCTTCTATGTTACTTGCAACTTTATGATATATTTTATCACACAAAAGTATTTAAGTGGTCTAATGACTAATGACTATTCATATCTGCTTGAATTTTGTTTTTTTTCCTTCTTTATTGAAGTATACTTTACATATCATGCCTTTACTCCATTTTAAGTGTACAATTAAATGATTATTAGTGAATTTACGAAGATGTACAGTTAATCACATGAATCAGTTTTAGAGGATTTCCTTCCCCCTATTGAGACCCCTAATTCCCTTCCCCAACTACTTTTCAAGCATGCCCCTCCCCTCCACAGTGCTCACCACATCCCTCAGACATGGGTTTGGCCCCCCACCCCCTGAACCCCTAGTGAACACCCCCACCATTTGAGCCCCATAGTGTCAGTACCAATTTGATGGCGAGTACATGTGGGGTCCATTCTTCCAGTCTTGTGTCACCTCACTTCGAATAATGGCCTCAAGCTTAATCCAAGATAATGTAAGCGGTGCTAGCTCACTGTCATTTCTTAAAATTGAGTAATATTCCATTGTAAACATATACCAAATTTTAATAATCCACTCATGAATTGATGGGCACTTGGGTTGTTCCACAACGTAGCAATAGTGAACTGTGCTAAAAAGTCCCAAAACAACAAATGCTGGCGAGGATGTGGAGAGACAGGAACACTCTTACACTGCTGGTGGGACTGCAAATTAGTACAACCTCTGTGGAAAAGAATTTGGAGATACCCGAAAGAGCTAAAAATAGAAATACCATTTGATCCAGCAATAGCACTATTAGGCATCTACCCAAAGGAACAAAAGACATTCTACAATAAAGACATCAGCACTTGAATGTTTATGGCAGCACAATTCACTATTGCAAGGATGTGGAAACAACTCAAGTGCCTATCAATCCATGAGTGGATTAATAAAATATGATATATGTTTACAGTGGAATACTACTCAATTACAAAAAACAATGGTGATCTAGCACCTCTTGTATTATCCTGAATAGAGCTTGAGCCCATCCTCTGAAGTGAGTTATCACAAAAATGGTAGAATAAGCATCACATGTACTCGCCATCAAATTGACACTAACTGATCAACACTAAGGTGCTCACATGGTAGTAATATTCACTGGGGGTTTGGGGGTGATGACGGGTAAACTCACAACTAATGGATACAGTGAGCATTGTATGGGGGAAGGGCACGCCTCTAATCCTGGCTTGGGTGAGACAAAGTCATAACATGTAACCAAAATGTTTGTACCCCCATAAAATCCTGAAAGAAAAAAAATAAAAAAAGTTATAAAGAATATCCATTTGTAGGTTAAAATGAGGCATATTATTCCCTAACACTTTCCCGTTAAGGTAACTGATAAACTTTTCCATTAAGGTAACTGATAAAGCCAAATTAGTCTCAGAAAAAGAGACTGATGACTTTGAAGATTAAAATATTTTGACATCATGAAGAGGTTATTGTGCTACATAATGCACATTACCCCCCACCACTTCTTGTAGCTGACCGTCCAACTACTACTCCCTGTGCTGAAAGATAATGCATAGGGATCTCTCCTGCAAAGGGACACATGTCCTCCCGCCAAGACTGCTCCCCACCTCTTCTACTGTCTGATGAAGGGACCCATCAGACCCTGCACTTTCTTCTTTGTGACAGAAGATGCAAGATGCAATAATTTGTCTTTTACTTTGGAGGGGATGTCCAAGAACACCCCTGATCACTGGACTCCTAAAATGTCATGGATGTGACGAGCTCTTGAATCTTCACAGGGTCAACCTCCCACCCTCTGAGGTTTCTGTGTCTCACAAAGGCCTCCTATGTGCTACCCACCTCTTGCTCACTCTGCCTGATTACCTTGGTCAGTTCAGGCTGCTGTAACAAATTACCATAGAATGGGTGGCATTAAACAATAGAAATGTATTATTCACAGTTCTGGAGGCTGGAATACAAAATCAGGATGCTGTGATGGCACACTAATATCCCTGACTTAAGCATTACAAAAGCTATTCATGTAACCAAAACAGTGTATCCTCTTAAGATTTTGAAATAATGCATAAATAAATGAAGAAAACAAAAAAAAAAGAATAATAATGATCATGATAAAGCTTCTGCATTTCTCCTCAAAAAAAAAAAAAAAAAACCAGGATGCTGACATGATCAGGTTCCAGTGAGGGCCTGTTACAGACAGTTGTCTTCCTACAGTTTGAAAGAATCAAGGAAGCTTTCTGTGGTCTCCTTTATAACGGCACTAATCTTATCCATGAGGGCTCTGTGCTCATGACCTAACCACCTACCAAAGGCCCCACCTTCTAACACCATCATATTCGGGGTTAGGATTTCAACACACAAATTTGGTGAGGACACACATTCAGTTTACAGCACTGATCAACCTACTGTCATCAAGGTGATATGTTAGTGTATGATGCTTTTCGGATGTCCAGATGATCCAGATCTCTTTGGACTATAACATAGCCAAGGGAGGAAAAGTTAACACAGCCTGGAGAAAAACATAAATGTATAATTTTGTCCACTCAGTGATAACTCTTTCTGATCCTCTTTTCGGATGACGATAGCAGCCATATTCATCTACTCTAACATAAACACCATACCTGACATGGCAGCTGCAACCGGGGTGAGTATTTGGCTGCCCCTGCAGTAGTCTATAGTGATCCTCCAAGTCCCATATGGTTTCTGCAGGGGGCAGAGTGGGAAGTTAAATGGAGACATGATAGGGCCACCGCTTCTGCATCCTTTAGATCTTTAAGAGTGATACTAGTCTCCATCATTCCCTGTCCCCCTGTGAAATGCTGTTTTGTTTTTTATCTACTTCTTGGGTGGTGTTGCATAAGCTGATTTCAGAAGCTTCCTCTTAACCTTTCCCACAATAATGGCCTTACCCATTTCATTTCAGGCTATGAAACCAATGTGGGTGTTCCACAAACTACCAAGTGTGGAAAACCCAATTGTACATTTGGGAACTGGGAAAATGACCACTGGGTTCGTTCGTGGATCCAATGTAAGCTGGGCCTTGTCCAGGACTCCATTTATTACCTGGCATCTCTCTTCCATGAAAATGCTTTGGTTCTCTGGTATTAATGTCATTTCAGATCCTGTGTTTAAGAGTCCTCTAACGATCTATGTCTTCTGCTTTGCCCAGTGTAGTTAGGAGACATGGCCATAGGTCCATTTTAGGAAAGACAGGGGGATCATGACCATGCATATCTGCCATATCTGTTCTCTTTCCTGAGAACTCAGTTGCCTCTCAGTCAAGGTGTCCTGAGTTCTAACCCAGGTCAGGTTTGGATATTGGGCAAAAGATTGTGACTTTTTTTTTAAACTGGGAACTGCTGTAACTTTACCTGACCTGGTAGCTAGGAGGGAGCAGGTCCTGAGAGGGGCATGTGTCACTTCACAGGAAAGATTCCTGTGTATTGTCTTTTAGCTAAAGGAGGTAATAGCTCTTAATAGGAAGTTGAGGGCCATTTCTGCATGTTAAGAAGATTCAAGAGAGTGTGGGAATCCAAAATTTGAGGCAGCATCCACCCAGACATCCTCATCCCATGTGTCAGGGTCCTAGACTGTCCTAATCAGGGCTCTGAATTGGATATAATGACTGTTTTGGTGAGATCTTTAACCATTTTTGACATTCAATCACTTCAAATCTTGAATCCTTGGCTTGATCCTCATCTTGATGTGCCCTCCTGATGTAGGAGATAAAAGGGTTTTTTATATACAAAGAGCCCCAGAAAGAATTTCTCATCTAATCTTTAACTGCCTATTCATTATCTTTCTGTAGCACAGAAACTCTTAAGGACATCCACCCAATTCACTCATTCTGACAGTTTCTCTTTCCTCCATATGTCTCGAACACCTGACACATTGCACCCACTAATGGTTTCCCTACCCAAGGTAGACCATTAAAATATACCAAGAGTGAAAGTTGTATGTTCTCCTACCTACAGTAATAAGGTCCCCATTTTCAGCTAAGCAGTAAATGATTCATTTCCAAAACACTATCATGTCATCTAGTTTTTGAGTCTACTATTTCTGGTACCAATTGTTGCAGGTTGGGTTCTTCAGAAGCTAACTCTGAGACTGAATTGGGGTGCAAGATTATTTTTTAGGAATTAATACTTATGAATGGGAGGGTGATGAAGCACACCTGGACAAAAGGAAAAGTCAGACTGTAATGCAAGTCCAACAAATCTCCTAACCAAACAAGTACAGCTCAAAAGTGAGTGTTGCTTACCAGAGTTATCCTGCTTCAGGCTGCAATGGCCAGGATTTTTTACCCACCCTACTTAATCACTGGGTGTGGATTTCCCCAGCAAGGAGGTGACTTTGGGTGAGAGTGCTTTCTACCGCGGAGGCTGGCCCTGAAGGAGCTGTTTGTGCACTGCACTCCCCCCGCTGAGCTTGCTTGAGTGACCTGGGTGGCACATCTCTACACCTACCACATGGTGGCAGTGGAGAAAGGACTAGGCTAAGGTTATAAAAGGAAAATTCATCTGCCAAAATAATTGTAGAATATGGCTATTTGAAGTTGGCAAAATATGGGAAAGATGTATGGGATTGGATTGGAAAACGTGAGGCTGCCAGACCAAGCAAGTACTAAATTTTAGTTCAGGCTGTATTTAGTGATACAGGTATAAATTACCGGATCATGAATTCAACTATGAAAGCTGAAGCAGCTGGAAGTTGCTTTTTTGCTTCTTAGTTAATTGATAGAAGCTTGAATTCAAAGGTGGTCCAAGTTAGGTTCTGGCCTCTATGCGGTAAATGAAGAATTTCTGTCAACTTAAGACTTTGCAAGATAGAAATCCTGGAGTTGATTTATCACATAGGAACCAAATAATCTCCACCTACCTTCAACTATATCCTGTTAAAACATGCAAAAGACACACTCTCTCCATCAACACATAGGAGAGGAATGTGTCAACATCTCTTAAGTACTGTATTTTATCAGTATCTATTATTTCAGCAAATTAAATGCTTGCTCTTTACTCCACCATGGCTTAGGAGCATAGTAGGATGATACTGGGAGAATATTGAATAACTTTGTCCAACTGTAGTAATGGGCTTGGAGTGTCATCAACATGAAGGGTTAGACTTGAATTCTTGTTTTAAAATAACAGAAACTTAAGCTTATCTAAGCTAAATGAGGCATGTACTTTAACAGTAGTGTCTGTGAACCCTGGAGACAGAGAGAGAAAGAAACCAATCATCTTGTGATGATTGGAATTTCTGCTGTCACCTTCAAGAAGAAAACTGAAAACTTATGGTCTATGCACATATACACACACACACAACCTAAGGGTCAGATTTTATCAGTGGGGTCAATATCAAAGAGGATGGAGGCTTTGCCAGGAGACATCCCCAACCTGTTCCTGGCCCTTAATTATATACTGAGATAGACTCTCTAGCATAGGCTCATATTTTGTTTGCAAATATGACATCATAGCCCCACTCTAATTGGTGAAACAACTCTCCCACAGCACACAAAGACACAGCCTAGGCAAGTACTGGAAGCAACCCTACTAGCACAAGGACAATTTCTTATCCATCTCAAAGTTTTTCTGTAATGCTCTATATTCAGGATGCATTTCCACTATAAAACAAGTTCCTAGGAAAAAGACAGGGTTGAGGAAGGATATAAGATAAACTGGAGGCTGCCAGGGAAAAGAAAAAGAAGTGTCCTCCAGCCTGTGATGCAATCTCAGGCCAAGCACCCTTGAACCAGAATCACTCAATAGACACTGGGAAAAATTATACCGTCAGGTCCACTGTGGTGGCACTAGAGGGAGCACAAGTGAAGTTGTAGCTGAAGTCCAGAAAAGATGTCTGTGCTATTAATAAATATGTTCTGATGTTCTGAGATTATGGAAGGGGCATTGCAGTGGGGATGGTGGGGGTAGATTGGATAAAACAGGAAAATTAATAGATACGTGGACTGCACGGGCGAGTGGGAGTGGCAGTACAAGAGCAAAGGTGACAGGCTCACACAACAGAGCTGTTCCTTTGGAAGCCAGAAAACAGCCCCGAAATGGCCTTTTCTTCCTGGAAGTCAGGGAGAAGCTCTGGGTTAAGTGTCCTGGTGAAGCAGGCTGAGTTATATCCTTTGGCATGGGCAGAAATGTCTTAAACTAGGGATCTTTAACAGAGATCCTCACTGCTGACTGAGGCCTTTGCTTTCCCTTTTGTGTAAAGAGTGTGTGGGTGAGGGGAGATCCAGAGATTTTTTATTTTCCTTTACAAGGGCCACTTATACATGTAAAGCTGTGTGCATGTACAAGGCTACACATATGCTCAGGAAAGGCATGCCCCCAAAATACACACAGAACTTCTCAACTAAGATTGAGAGACTTATGATTCTAGGCATTTAAAAAGATTTCTAACTAATTTCTAATCATTTGTTGACCACTAAGCTAACCAATCAGATACTTCCATGGCCACACATGAAAAGGAATAGACTTCACAAAATTAGTTCCAAAAACTCACTAAACAAACAAAAACAATAACAAAAATAGCAACAATAAACTCTGGGGAGTGGGTAAAAATCTGAATTCCAGAGCTCCTGACAAAGTACAATAATATTATATTATTAAAATGTCCAATTTTTAACAAAAAAATTATAAGACATGCAAATATACAAGGAATTATGGCCCATACAAGCACAAAAAAGAAAGTCAATAGAAACTGTCCCTGAGGAAGACCAGATATTGGACTTAATAGACAAAAACTTTAAATTAGCTATTTAAATATGTCCACAGAACTAAAGAAAACCATGTCTGAAGACCTACAGGAAAGTATGAAAATGATCTTTCACCAAATAAAAAATATCCGTAAGTAGAAATTATTTTTTAAAGAACCAAACAGAAATTCTGGAGTTGAAAAGTATAATAACTGAAGTGAAAAATTCACTAGAGGAGCTCAAAAGCAGATGTGAGCAGGCAAAAGAATTAACAAACATGAAGACAGGTTGATTGAGATTATCCAGTATGGGAACAGAACAGAAAAGACAAAGAAGAAAATGCGTAGAGCCTCAGAGTCCTGTGGACACCATCAAGTGTCCCAACAAAATGGGAGTCCAAGAAAGGGAGGAGAGAAAGGAGCAGAAAAAAATATTTTATAATATTTTGGTCATAATAATGATAAATTTTGATAAAGTTATAAATTTACATACCCAAGAAGCTCAAGAAACTCCAAATAAGATACACTCAGAGATGGAATTTAAAAATTCTAAAATTGATTGTGGTGATGGTTGCACAGCTCTGTTAATATACTAAAAGCCATTTAATTGTACTCTAAGTCTGTAAATTATATGGTATGTGAATTATATCTCAATAAAGCTTTTTTTTTAAAGAAAAGAATGAGGTTTTGAATCTGGATAAACCTTGAAAATATTATGCAAAGTGAAAGAAGCCAGTCACAAAAAAAGCCACATGGTATATGAATCCGTTCATATGAAATATTCATAATAGGCAATTCCATAGAGACCAAAAGTGATTTGTGATTGCAGGGGTTGAGAGGAAGGAAAACTGGGAAGTTACTGACAATGGGTATAGGATTTCTTTTGGGGGTGATGAAAATGTTCTGCAATTAAACAGAGGCAATGGTTACACAATCTTGTGAATATACTAGAAACCACTGAACCATGCACACTAAAAGGGTGAATTTCATGGTATGTAAATTTAATCTCAATTTTTATAAATGTATTTCTCTCTTCTTCAAAAAATTCAGTGGTGGAAGGAGATAAAACCATTTTAAAGCTTATACAATTTTTGAGTATGTTTATGCTAGAAATTTGGTAAACTGAAATGTTTCTTTAAAACAATACCCACATTTTATTGGGAGAGAGTTATTACTTTGGAAAATGTCCTGTTTCTTTTTTCAATAAATCAAAGTTGCAGAAAGAATAATAATGAGCAATCTATAATTTAAAAGGCATGACCCAGTGTCAGAGGGCAGACTGTATAGGATAGTTAGTTATCTTAGAGCTGGACCAGGACAACTTTGCTTATCTCCAGGAATGCCTGGGATTCTGGCACTGACTCAGCCAAGACAGGGACAGTGAGCTAATGATTTATGATGTGCTGTTTAAATTTCAAATTCTTTTGGTGGCAGCCAGTACCGGTTTGTTTATTGATGGCTTATACCCGTCATAACCAGTTGGACAGCCTGGCTTGGGTGTGTGACCAAGAGAGATATAAAAGACCTTGCTGGAAACTTTTAAGTACATTTCCCAAAACAAAGATTTATCATCACATAATTATTGGCAATTCAATCTGAAGACAAAGTACATTCTGGTACAAATAAGAAAGACACTGGAGAGCTGCTTCTGGAAGTTTCTTGGGCCCCTATTGCTTGCCTGCACTCTCTTGCTGTATTGTATTTTTTGGCTTTATGGACTACGTTCTTTGAAGCCTTGTAAGTCTCTCAATTATCCAACCTAGTGCACTTTTTGCATGAGTAATGCATTCCATACTGCAGACCTTTTTTTTATAAAAGGTAAAGGAGCAGCAGCCTCAGAAATTTTATTTCAGTGAAACTCTCAAAACCCTGTTGGAAATAAGAGTGTCGTCCCATCTTTGGGGCAGTGCCAACATCCCTAGCAGTTGTTCATGAAAAGAGATGCCAAAGAGAATGTTGCCCATTTCCAAACCTGGAAATCCAAACCTTGTTGCACAATTGAAACCATGAAAATGGGTGCATTCCACAGACAAGGGTGCAAGAGTCACATTGCAGAATAGAAGCTTATGCTGGTCGAGAACTTTCTCATCAAGACTTGGAGTTAAGGGTCAGGCAACCAACTCCAGAATCTAACATTCAACTCTTGAATACAGTCCCACCCCACGTTATCTAGACCACAGGTCTAAGTCAAGGACACTCATAACCTTCTAAGGCACTTTAGCAAATCCATTACAAACATCCTGTGATAATGTCTAGGTAGGAAAAGGTTTGGGGTTGAAATTTATCTGAACAATCCTGGAACCTGAACATCCAGTTCAGGAGACCAAGATCCCCAAAAATCTCCTACTCATAAAACTCGCAATCAGCTCTGATGGACCCACCAGAGCCTTCCTTTGTTATAGTCATATCTCTGTGACCCAGATGTTCAAATTTCACCACTGAAAAAGTATCAGAAGCACATGAATCCATACCTTCATGGCTTTTGAGTAGGTGTTCAAGTTTTCCTCTGCATTTCTTAAGCTCACACTACAAAGAAAGTACCCAGGGAAAAGCACCATTCCCTAAATCTAATTACCAGACCCACCTCTTCTGGTTGCTATTTAACCAGTCTGGTCATCCACTGTCATTCATTCTGTCATCCTTTCTACCCAAAGTGTAACCAGTGAACAGTGTGGCTTGCCACCTCCCCAGAGAGTTTCAACAATATCCTGGCACTCAGTTCTCTGACCTTCTCCCTAACAAAGACTACCTATGGGTTTGTATTAGTCACTCACCTCCCTCCCACCCATGGCCATATTCTGCACTTCACTACAAGGAGCTATTTAGCTCTTTGACATGTGAATTCAACCAGCAGTTAGTCCTTTCCACTTGCTCAGAAAATAAGCAAGATTTACAAGGGAGAGTCCTGAGGCAGGCCTTTCGAAGCTGGAAAATAATTTGAACCTCTCCAAATAAATTAAGCCGGCGGGGAATTGAAGTTGATGAGGCATCTAAGTGGGCAATAAAGAACTGGGAGTGGGTGGAGGGAGAGCCATGCGAGGCAGATGAAATACATAGCACCTGGGAGAATCTCCCAGCCAGGGACTCTAACTAGCCTAAGCAGCCCTCTATGCCATAAAGCAAGTCTTCTTCCTGTCTTAGCCCATTCAGGCAGCTAGAACAAAATACCAAAAACTGGGTAGCTTATAAACATAAAAAATGTATTTCTCACAGTTCTGGAGGCTGGAAAGTCCAAGATCAAGTTACATTCAGGGTCTGGCAAGGACCTGATTTCTAGAACATTTCTTGTGGCAATTATTCATTTTTTTCTGTGTCATCACATGGAAGAAGGGGCAAAGGTCTCTGGGGCCTCTTTATAAGGACACTAATCTCATTCATGGGGGTTTTACCCTTACGGCCTAACCACCTCCCAAAGGCCTCACTGCCTAATACCATCATATTAGGGTAGGATTTAACATTTGAATTTGGGGGGACACAAACATTCAGACCATAGCACTTCCTTTGTCAGTACTTACTGGCGAAGTCTAAGGAATAATGAAGAAACAGAATCTGAGATGGGGAATGGAAGCAGAAATCTCCTAAACTTTTCTGTCAAGGTTCAGTGTTTTCCAGAAAGAAAAAAGGAGAAAAGTCCTTCTAAGTCCTTCTTTGAGGACAAAGTTTGGAACTTAGTTCTTATACTCCAAGAACTTATTCCTTCCACCTAGAAAAATAAAGAAAAGGTGAGGAGGAGAAAGAATGAGGAAAAATAACATAGTTTTGGTTTTGCCTTGGCTCAAGACACATCCAAATCAAGCCTGTGTCCAAATACCTTCTAACCCACCCACTTCCTTTTCCCCTCATTAGAGTTTGCTTAAAAACCTAGAAGGTGTACCTGTTTGACCAGTGGGCAGGCAGGAGGTCTAATTGGCTAACAGCCTAGAATACTTGATGGTGTCCCTGCGCTCATCAATTTTATTAAACACATTTGAGCTGGATTCTAGTGTGCATGTTGCCAAAAGGAGAGATTCATTTAGTCCTTCATTCAACAAATATTTATTGTGTAATTTCAATGTATTGCAGAAAATCAGTGTTCATAAAGCTTACACTCCATTGGGGTAGTGATCTCTGTCCCACCTGAGATGGCAGACACAATGAGAGGTTAAGCTGATGGTGGGTTTATTATAGTGAATAAGGGAAAGGAAGGATAATGCCCAAGTTTATGCTTGAGAAACATACAATTTTTCCTATGTGTTTTCCCCATAAATTTCTCTTATGTCTTCCCAGCCTGCTGACACAGACTGTATCCCCTCAGCCATGTCCCCTCAGCTCTGGACTTGATTCCACATATTCAAGCCCATGTCCCCATTCCTGGCAACCCCACAGGGTTGTGATGGAAAACAAATGATTTAATGGGAGAAGAAATTACTTCTGTACTCTGTTATTATTGATATGGCCCTTGGAAATTGTATGAGCAGGGTCCGCACTGTGTAGCCCTGCAGTGCTCTCTCTACTACTTTTCTATCAGGGAGCCAATGGTTCTCTGGCCGTGGCCATTTGTACAGCTGCTTTCCCAGGCCACACCATCGACACAGCTCTTCATCGGTGCCCATATCCTGACTGCCCTCTCTGTTCTCTGCATTATAATGAGAACTTCAAAAGTTTAGTTCCAGAAGAATGCTGAGCAAAGTGGCTGAAGTCCAGCAACCTAAATTCATTTTTCTGTATTTTTTTTCCATCACTTCATCATGTTGGGCACAGGTAGTATTCTCCCTTTAACTTTCAACCAGATATAGACACAAACCTTTTCCCAAGGGTCCCTTATAACATCTTGGATGTACTGGAACTTTAAAATGCTAAAATAAAAAACAAACAAACAGATGGCTCAAGAACTATGACACAGCATTAGGTATTGCCCATGTGACTTCAACTAGGGATAACACTCATGTTCCTTCATTCACTTATATCTCACCTTTAGAGCCCCCCTCTGCATTAGAGTGATCCATATATTGCTTTCAGTAATATCAACAGAAATACAGTGACTCATGTTCCCCTCTTTCACCCTTGTGTCTCTTTGTGGCAATACTAATGTCCTTTATGTGGCATTTCCGTGCCTCCCCCTGCCCCCAGGTTTTCTCTAGTGTCTTCCAAAGCTCGAATTGCTCATGTTATAAGACACTTTGCTAAAGGCTCTGGCATATGCAGGGTTAATAGGCTTTTCTTGAGAGAGGCTGCCAGGTGTTCCAGGCCACTGTCCAAACTTTCAGCCAAACAGGCTTCTTTCCAACTACACTATTTAGTGTAGTTCCAGGTAGCATGGAAGATTTAAAATTGGGTATAGGTAAGGATGAATATGGTTTTTAGGGGTATAAAACAAAGTGGTTTGTAGCCCTCTCTCTCTCCTTTGTGCCTTTATCTTATACTGGGCTTCAAACACTCAGTTTCCCTCCTTTTGTTTGGCTGTGTAGGAAGTGGCTTGCTGATTGCTAGACCGAGGTAGTTGGGCCATTGTAAGAAAAATGGGAACTTCTGGAAGTATGTCCATTTAAATGGTTGGTGTGGGGACAGGGCTGATTGTGAAAGCAACATCTCCATAGGGCAGTCTAAGGGAAAGAAAGCAACTTGGATGAACCAGTACTCTGCATTGAGACTAAGGCATTATGACCTACAGGGGAAGATTCTTTTGCTCCATTCTAAGGATCACTTTTTGGGAAGAGGTTAGAGAGAACTCAAAGAAGCCCTAGTTGAAGGGAGAGGGATAATAACACTAGCACATATTTCAGTAATTCTCACAAATCTCCAATCAAAGTCCAGTGGGAACGATTCCCCAGTGCTAGCAGGAAAGGCATAATCAAGGTAGAGTAGAATGCTGATTACCAGAGGCTGGGGGGAAAGCGGAGATGTTGACCAAACGGTGCAAAGTTTTTGTTAGACAGAAGGAATAAGTCCGGGTGTTCTGTTGCACAGCATGGTGACTATAGTTAATAATAATATACTATATATTTCAAAATAGCTAAAAGAAATGATAACTATTTGAGTGATAGATACGCTAATTAGCCTGATCTGATCACTCCACAATGTATACACGTATCGAAGCACCACATTGTGCACCATAAATATATACAATTATTACTTGTCAATGAAAAATAAAGTAAAACTTTAAAATAGATAAAAAGAAATCTATGCCACAGAGGATTCACCAAGAGTTATGGAAGTGACAAAGCCTACGCTTTATCTCCGATGGGCCAGCATTGAATTAATGGTTCTGCCACTTACAAGCTAGGTGACTGTAAACTAACCAGGTAATCTGTTCCTCCAACTGTGATATGGAAAAAACACTTACCATGACGTTTTTTCGTGAGGACCTGGAACATCTTCCTGAGTGATAAAGTCACTATATAACAAATAATGTAACAGGTGTAGGAATTGGGTCTGACCTAGGCAACCATCCCCAAGCCATGTTAAAGGCAATATTAAGACATACAGATTGGCTCAGCAAGTGTCATTCAACAAATTACTTTTATCCAGAGGGCTGTACCTTCCTCCTGTGCAGTTCTGTTAGCAAGTCTGAACTCTGAATTAGATAATGCAATGATGTCTACACTGCTGTTCAAACCTGCTCTAGTGGTGGCAGTTAGTAAGTGTTCAATGACTAAGAAGACTCTCAGGATCCAAACTGGCAGTGCTGGCAAATCCAGTTTATTGCAGGAAAAGAATACAATGTAGCAAGAGCATTAAGGTAAGAATGTGCATCTCAGCCAAAGGCTATCTCAAGAAACGGGTCCCAAGGCCGTGGGAAAGAGTTCTAAGTATTCTCCCTGTGCCGGGATGTATGGGTACACTTTTCTCTCCAGTCAGGAATCATCCATCACCCACATATGCACAAACCCCTCAGGTTCTGTGAGGTCAAAATGGAGTTACAGCCTTCCAATAGCTGGCTGGTCATGTAGGCACAGGCTTGCTATATAATAGCAGAGCCCTCTGAGAGTTTCGCTGAGACCAAATGCAAATCATAAATCTCATTGTTATCAGTGAACAGTGCAGATGAGCTAGCACCGAGGTGGGGAAACTTCTCATCTTGGAAGGCTGCATTAATTTAGCTGTAATCAAAATAAGGCCACATTCAAGAAACTTCAATTAGATATACTTAAAATGTACATTATTTTGTAAAAATCTAACTACTATGTACTTAATAATTTCAAAAAATGAAAACTATTTCTGAATTTCAAAGTTAACCAACCTTTTAATGACTCTGTTGTGTCTGCTTTTTGTTGGAAAGCATTTGAATGTTTGGTTGCAGCATGGAGGTCTGCAGTTTCAGTGGAGCCTCTAGATGGGTATCAGTCATTTGTGATCTTAAGGGCATCTTGATTTGGATTAGATAGGAGGATGTAGATTCACAGCAATACAAGATTGAAAAGCAAGAAAGCATTTTTTGGGCATGTTACCGAAGGTGTGGGTATTCTACTGCATTTTTCCATATTTCAATTGGATCTTTCTTAACATCAAACAATGACGTTAAAATGTCATCTACTGAGAACTCAATCAATTCCATCTGTAGTTCTTTAGGTACCTTGGTGATATCAACTAGGTGAAGCTGAAATGCTAATTTGAGCGTGATATCGTGATTCTGAAAGTCAGTGAATCTTCCATTGTATTCTCCAGTTAATAGGTCTGTAACAGCTGTGTATTCTTCAAATGGTTCGCATACATCCTGCTCATCAAGGACTTTTTCTAACTGAGGAAAATATTCATCCAAAATTTCCTTTTGAAGAAGGAGTGTTTTGAAAAAAGATAGCTTTTTTCGAAATGCTTGGATTTTTTTGCTATATACCACATACAGACCTAGTTTTACCTTGCAAAGAAATATTCAAGTCGTTTTGATTTGACATATTACACAGAAATGCTGCATTTCTATAGAAATCTTCTTTCAATAATTCATGTTGCCTATTCTGTTCTTCATAAAAGTTAACTATCTGTTTTGGCAGAGATAAAATTTTGGCTAACACCTGTCCCTGTGATAGCTAATGCACTTTCAAATGGCAAGGCAAATCCACACTGAATACACATTGTTCACCTTTAGCAAGTCATGAAACTGATGATACCACGTTGTATTTGCATGAATATAGTTAACAATATTTATAACTTGTTACAAAGTGTCACTTAAAATAGTAGCTTTGCCACAGATATTTTGCTGATGCAAGATACAATGAAAAGAAATAAGGGCATCTGGATCTGTTAATAGTTTTTTACCTGTGCAATAAATCCTTCATGTTTTTCTGTCATCAAAGGTGCACCATCTGTACATATACTCACTAAATTTACCAAATTTCAGTCCAGCTTCATAACAATTATCTTGAAAGTTATTGAAGATATCTATTCCCTGTGTTCAGTTCGCAGGAGTGCCCAAAGCAAGTAACTCTTTGTAGCAATGAAAATCTTCTGTTACAACCTGAATGAATAAAACCTGCAAGAGTCAGTAGTATCAGTTGATTCATTCAAAGGGACTGAACAATGTATGTTTTCCTTTTGAAGCATTGCATGAAGTTGTTTTATTAAGTTGAAGGCTAATTCTGCCGATCAGATCAGTTATGGTTCTTCTTGAGAGAGGCAGTTGTTTGTACTTTGAAATGTTATCAGGGTGCAAGCATCCTACTACTTTGACAATTCGTTCTTTCACAATTTCCACATCCCTGAATGGCTTCCCTTTCCCCCAAATACATAAACAACTTTATAAGTTGCTTCAATGGCATTATTTCTAGGTCTTATTGCTGCTTGAAAGAATTGTCTTTGCTTTTGCTTTTCATCTTTTAATTTCTGCAATACAACCTTTCAGGCCTCTCCCTCTAATTTAAAATATTTGTGGTCCTTATGAGTGTTATAATGTTGATGAGCATTGAATTTCTTTAATGTTGATATTGCAGCATCACAAAGCAAGCAAATCATCTTATCTTTTGCAGAAACAAGATAATAGTGCAATTTTCAATCATTATTAAAAAATCTGTTGTCTTGCTTCAGCGTTCTCCTGGTCCTCTTTGACGTGATGAACTGTTAAACCGACAGAATTTAAAAATATTGTCGAGCTGTGCAACTATTCACAAATTCCACTTCAAACAGAGACACAGTGCATGCACCATTGTCAAAAGCTGATAACAGACTCGTGTACTAGACCCCTATAAACTCTCGCCAGCCAGCCTGGTGTAGTAGTGGTGCCAGTCAGGTGGGGGAAGTTAAAACTAAATCATGAGTATAGCAGACGTCAATTTAGCCCTTATGGCTTACTATTGTTCTAATTGTACTGGTCAGTCTGGGAGGATTATTTCATTGAAACATATTTTATTCTTTGATATTTTAAATATGTTCATTTTAAAATAAAATAAAAATGTAAAAGATAAAAAAGTATTAATATTAATAAAAATAAAAGGATTTGTTCTGTAAAATTTGATTCAGTTATAAGGCCGCACTTAAGGACCCTGAGGGCCACATGTGGCCTTAAGGCCACAGGTTCCCCACCCCTGAGCTAGTAAAATCCTTTCCAAAATTCCTCAGACTCATGATTACAAAAGTTGTGACGCTACTAATCAGCATATTCATGCCCTGACTAGGGGTCAGTGCTGTGAAACTTCAGCAAAATGACTTAGGCTAATTCCAGCCGTGGTGGAATTAACCTCACAGCACACAATCCCACATCCAGTCACCAGAAGTCATGGTACAGTGTACATCAAATCAGCCCCTAAAAATGTCCCTGTCAATGTGGCCCTAACTCATGATTTCACATTTTCCTCGTACAGTCATGCATTACTTAACGATGAGGATATGGTCTGAGAAATTCGTCCTTAGGCAATTTTGTTGTTGTGCAAACATCATAACAAACCTGAATGGCACAGCCTACTACACACCTAGGCTATATGGTGTAGTGTGTTGCTCATAGGCTACAAACTTGTACCACATATTACTATACTGAATACTGTAGGCAGCTGTAACACAACGGTATTTGTTTATCTAAAGATATCTAAACATAGAAAAGGACAGTAAAAATACAGTATAAGAGGTTTTTTTAAAATGGTACACCTATGCCCTTACCATGAATGGAGCGTGCAGGACTGGAAGTTGCTCTGGGTGAGTCAGCGAGTGAGTGCTGAGGGACTGTGAAGGCCCAGGACATCATTGTACACTACTGCAGATTTTATAAACACTGCACACTTAGGCTACAGTAAATTTATTTCTTTTAATTTTTTCATTCTTCAATAACTAATTAACCTTAACTTACCGTAACTTTTTTACTATATAAACTTTTTAATTTTTTTATCTTTTTAACTTTTTTGTAATAACATTTAGCTTAGAACACAAACATTGTACAAGCTGCACAAAAATGTTTCCTTTATATTCTCCTTCTATATATTTTTACCTACTTTTAATGTTTTTTAATTTACTTTTTAAACTGTTTTGTTAAAACCTCATATATAAGCACACACATTAGCCCAGGCCTACACTGCGTCAGGGTGGTCAGTATCACTGTCTTCCACCTCCACATCTTGTTTCACTCAGAGGTCTTTAGGGGCAGAAACAGGCATGGAGCTGTCATCTCCTGTGATAACAATGCCTTCTTCTGAAATATCTCCTGAGGGACCTGCCTGAGGGCTGTTTTGCAGTTAACTTTTTTTATATAAGTAGAGGGAATACATACTAAAATAAAAATAAAAAGTATATAGCATAGTAAATACCCAAGCCAGTAACATAGTCATTTATTGTCATTGTCAAGTATTATGTACTGTACATAATTGTGTGTGCTAGACTTTTATACGACTGGCAGTGCAGTAGGTTTGTTTGCACCAGCATCACCACCAGCATGTGAGTAATGCATTGTGCTACCGTGTTATGATAGCTACACGTCACTAGACAATAGGAACTTTTCAGCACCATTATAATCTCATGAGATCACTATCATATATGCAGTCTGTCGTTGACCAAAATTTCACTATGTGGCACGTGACTTTCGTCTAAAATTATAGCAAAGGGAAGCTTTTGCCAGCTGAGACCATTTTGCAAATTAGCTCTACATTTGCTGGGCCCTAGTACCTAAGAGGAAAATGTACTCTTAGGGATAGGGAGAGGACAGAGCTTGAAAACTGTTAATTCTCTTGGTCTGCCTCCCAAAGGGACTGGATATTTTTCAAATTGTGGGTAATCCATGCTTGCCTGAGGCAGACCCACCCTCCTGAGGGACTTACAGACAAGACCATTAAGTGGTTAGTGTTTCTTCAAGAAGATAGTTTATCTGGTACTGAGTCCTTTTGAACTGGGAGAGGTAATTCCAGATGAGACTTCACATACCCCCTAAAAGAGGCCCCGAAGTTATTAACACATAAAAGGACTTCTGGCCAGGACACCCTACCCCAACATGTCAATGCGTATCTAATAAAGCTGCCCACCCAATCCTGTTCTGATACCCTGCACGGCAAACCCCAGCACTCCTTTTATTCTCAGATAGCCCATCCACCTCCCAGCCCAGGCCGGCCCAGAATAGCACAAATCAAAAAAATGTGGGATAGTTGTGAATCTTTGAACACCAGACATAAATGAATAATGCTTCAGGCCAAAACTCAAATATTAATACAAAAAGACTAATAACTAACAAGCTGAAAGTAAGCTACTGGGAAATATTTTTAAAAAGAGGTTCGGGGATAAGAGTACATCCGGTTATAGGTTACTAAAGTCCATTTGGTTTTAAATTCTGGAAGCATAACCATTAACCCTGTCAGACATTATCTTATTTGTAGGAATAAGCAAGGACTAGGGTTTTTTATCTTTTAAGAAATGTAATGACTCAGACAAGAGACGTGGGGAGCCATGTGCTCTACCCTGTTTTGTCTTCAAAGCATCTTTCTGAAGAGCTGCACATTGTCGCAGAGTCAGGGGCTTTGTGAAATCATGCTGGCAAGCAGAAATGAACAAACACGGTTTCTTATGTTTGCTACTTTGTTTCACAGGAGTCAGAGAGATCAGATCAAATGATCACATCGTAGATCTGGATGTTTAAGTGCTCCATGGCTGATTCAGTGGTTCCATCATTGTGTTGAAGATGACTTATTAATAACCCATCAGAGAAACAATGCATATAAGTTCAGTGGGCTTAAAGCAGTAGATCCATTGCTGTGGATCTGTCTGTCCACCACCCCAAGTATTGTTAGCCAAAAAAATAAATAAATAAAGGTTCTAACAGTAGCTGCCTGAAAATGAGCCAATACCAGAGCAGAAGGACTTTCACATACAGTCTTTATCAGTCCATACAGCGTGAGATTGGATTGTTGCTGTCACAGTAAGTCTTCAAAATCTGGAAAAAGGACACAGGGACACAAAGGATAAGGACTGCAAAGAGCAACTAAAATTCACACATATGGTACTCAGAACAAGTGACGTCTACTACCGTCCCAAACTCACTGTGTTCCATCCTTCTTTGCAGCTTTGCTGGCCATAAGTGCAAGCATCACACAGCACTCTTCATCAAGTCCAAGTATCCTTGCTATCTTTGCTGGGAAGGAAAGGAACAAGGATGAGCAGGACACCCCTAAGCAGCAAGGCCAGTTTTTCCAATAAGAATAGTAGATGGCAACCATTGCTGGACTTTTTCCATCTAGGTTTCTTCTGGTTGATGATTAAAGGCAAGTACCATTCTTTGTGAAAGAGAAAAACCTGTGGCGAATATCCATGTAAGGCCCCATCTCAGAGAGCCATCAGTTGTGAGCCATTTATAAGTAAAACCCCAATACTGTGAGCTGTGAATCTTTTAGGTGAAGTCAAGGGGTTTCCAAGAGCCTTCTCATGTAAAATTCCTTAAGAATCAATATGGAGAAGAAGGACCCCATAGAGCTAACTTTGCTCTCAGGAGTATGAGTTCTGCCTGAAGGCATTAACAAGATGGGAAAGGAGTGGTCCTGAGAGAGGTCAAGACTGAGGAAATGTCATCCCAAGCAGAGTTCTGTGACCTCTCAGAACCAGTTCAGAGATGTAGCAGCACACTGCTAGGGCTACCTACCTCCTGTCACCAGCCTGAGCTTCTCAGGTCCAGGACAGAGCATGGCCAGGCTTAGTACTCAATGAAATTCAGAGACACTCATCCTTATTTGTATGTTCAGAGTAATAAAAGATTACCCATTTGAGGAAAGAATATCTGAAAATGGATGGATATGTTGACTTCTTGCAAAGAGGCCTAAGAACTTGAGGCCAAATCTATTGGAGCTTGGAGAAATCAGACATATATAAACAGCCTGATGAAATCATTTGCCACAATCTAGCAGCTTCCTCTAGGAAACCAAGGAGAACTCCCTAGAATGACCCATTGGATCTTAGTTAGGGAAAACTTATCCCAAGATGACAGAAAGTTATAGCAACTTATAGTGCAACTGCTTCCTGATCCCTGAAAACAGTCCTGAGTAGCTGATATTAGGCAGAAGAAGCTAAAGATATAATGGATGAGTTTTCAGGGAACAGAAAGGCCCCCCCATCCCTATTGATAAAGGGAGGGATTGGGTTAGAGAAACTTTGGTATGGAATAAGACCTAGGTTCTGGTCTCAGATTGAGAAGTCCATTAGTATAATCTAGTGATTCTCACCAGGTGCATCTCTGCCTCCATAACCTGAGCATTGTGCCCCTCTAGCTAAATGGGGCCTAGAAGCACTAGTATATAGAAAGAGGTGGAATAGCTCCATATAGGGCAATCTAATGGGGCTGCAAACAGTCCTTATGACAGTATGTGGGGTGGGAAAGCTGCAGGATAGTGATTCCCTGAATGGGGAGACGGGCCTTTCCCCAGATGCCCTGTTAATAAGTTAATAAGGCTCCTAAAGAATTCCTCTAAGTTCTCCTCAAGAAATGTTGACTCATTCTGGGATAAAGGGTTGGAAGCAGCAGGCCTTTTTAGACTCCTAAGGCTTTGTTTTGTTGCCTTTTTACCAGGTGTGATACATCTCTCAAGGGGATTGGAAATTTAAGACCAGGAATTGGGCATTGCCAGCACCAGTCCTGGTAACCCATGTCCCCTTGGATAAGCCAGTGAGTTGCAACACCAAGTACCTCTCTGATTTCCTTTCTTCCCAGTGAACTTAATCTCTGACAGATCCTTTTCCAGTTCTCCATCTTGAATATAACCCAGGATTCAGCAGACATTTTATGTAAAGGACAAGATAGTAAGTACTTTTTGCCTTTGGAGACCATACAATTCAGTGGGAACTCCTCAACTCTGCCATTGTAACGTGAAAGAAGACACAGACAATATACAAATGAGTATGGCTGTGTTCCAATAAAACTTTATTGACAAATAAAAACAGATAGTGGGCCACATTTGGCCTGTGGGCCATACTTTGCCAACTCCTGATTTTAACTATTCTCACTTCTAGACTCAGACCTGTCTGGGCAATAATAGGTCTAGTGTGGGCAGGCCTGCATGGTCTAGCCATGTGGGAGAGTCTAGAACCCTTCTGGTCCCAAGTTCTCAGCAAGAAAAGAATCAAGGCAGATTGGCAAAAAGGTATCAACCTCTCTAGCAGATACCACAAGGCTTATCTTCTAGCCAAGATGCTTGAGAATCTTACAAAAAGATTTTTTCTCCCAATCTAAGACCTCCTGCTGCCCTGTATATGACCTCGTTTCTGAGACTATGCAGTGAAAGCAACCATATAACTCAGACAAACAGGTGGCCTCGTTAACCTCACAAGATGATAATCCTTAAACTCTGACATATGGATGTTAGACAACAGTGTGAAATTGTCTTATTTGTCATTTCTCTTAATTTGAGTTTGCCCAACCACAAAACCAAAAACAAAGACTTGAGTACAGGTAGTTTACTTAAGAGCAAAACGATGGATAATCTCTGTGAATGAGCTCTGAAGTCATGCCATTAGTTTATAAGATTATCTCCTGCACAGAGAGAAAGTAGTCTGGCAAATAACAAGACAATTCCCTGTGCATCAAGAAAGAACCAACCCTTGCAATTTATTAATAACTCCCAGGCCCATTCTCCTACTTGTTTAACTGCTTTGTCACATTCATTTAAGGCTTGAATGTGACCTAGCTCATTTTTCCTCTCCATCCTAAATCCTTCCATCCTTCTTGAAGGTTTCAACACACAAAATCCTGGTGCCTCAATTCTCTGACCTTCTTACTTCCCAAGACTAAATACTTGTATTTGTCATTCACTCTCATGGCCACATCCTAGACCTCACCACCTGGAACCATATAACTCTCAGAGCCCTGCATGCAGACAGCACCCCAACCCCAGCATCTAGTTCTTCCCACTTGCTCAGGTGAAAGGAGGGGCTACCATGGGCTGCAAGACTCCCAGGGCAGGGATTCCTTCCAGAAAATGCTCAGAGCCTATGCAAACCCCTTCTGATCCTCGGATTCACTTTTCCTCTTTAAAATACCCTTGGATATTTTTTTTAAAGCTGACAACACAGGGGAGGAAACAGAGTCTCTTAACATTTGATGTTGTTTGCTAATTTTGGGGTGGGGAGGGAATCCAGTTGACTTTTCCCTCAAGGCCACCTCTCCTAGGGTTGAGGGTGAAATGTGAGGAAAACTTTTTCAAAGTCTCTCTCCCAGGGAAAGGCTCTGGTCTTATTCCTGGTCCCCAGGGGATGACTCTGCCTAGGTAGGCAAATGGAAAACAGTGAGGGAGTTTAAAAAAAAAAAATAAGCACAATAAATACAGCTCACTTTATTCTTTCTCACACCTTTGTTTAGGGCAAACATAAAACATTCTTCTGCCCCAACTTCTTTCATTTTAAGACCAGTGTTGGCTGTGTCAGGCCTGTGTATCTCCAGGTATGCACCTAAGAGGAACAATGAGCGGCCTAAGCCATGAGCTGTGTTCTGGCTATTCACGGAGATGTCTGCCCCCTGTACCCTGGAACATTCGTAAATACCCGGGGGACACAGACAGCTAGCAGGGGACTAACTGGATGGAGAACATATGAACTTAGACAAGATAATGGTTCATATATACAGTCATGTCTCAGTATCTGTGGGGAACTGGTTCCAGACTCCTCCGCCCAGTGCCAAAATCTGCAAATGCTCAAGCCCCTTATGTAAAATGAAGTAGTATTTGCACATGACCTATATACATCCTCCCATGTATTTGAAATCATCTCTCAATTACTTATAATGCCTAACACAATGGAAATACTGCATAAATAATGATTGAACTGTATTAGGCTTTTTATTTGTGGGATTTTTTTCCCAAATATTTTCGGTCTAAAGTTGGTTGAATCACCATTGATTGACTCCATGGATACAGAATCTGGAATCCAGAGATTTGGAGGGCCAACTGCATTCTAAAGAAATGTATATCTGTTTATGTGCACATTCATGTGGAACTAAAAGTTTAATTCAGGCACTGTTCTCCAGGCAGTAGAAGATTGAAGAAAGTACTTAATTTTCAGATCATCAACTGCTTTGACATTTTTTATTTATGGCAGTAAATGTTTACTTCTTATAAATCTGGCAGGTTTTTGGAGTCCTATTTGGAGATGTCTATGGAGTTTTTAAAAAAATTTTTTTTGTGATAAAATTAACATCCAAGTGTGACATTACAGTTTTATTAAAGACAAAAATTAAATGTTTTCAAATGTGTTTCTAAGAAACTTAGAAGAAATCAAAGTTTTCATTATCCTATTTGTTTCCGTTTCAGAAGGCTAGCCTTGCTGAAATACAAAATGCTTCAGGCATTAGTGGAAAAATGAAATAGCTCAAGTCTTATTCCCAGCTGTTTAATGCATTAAATTCTTAAGCACCACGTAACGAGTATCTCACTTCTTAAACTCTACTTTTATAGAAAACAAAAAGCATGAATATATTAAACATGTAATACTAGGAACAATGAAATGAAAATGGCCTTTTATATGCTTTGATATTCCCAATTTTTCTCATTTTGTTTCTCAAAGCTTTTCTAGTTATGCTTGTTTATTTGAATTGAAAGCACAGGTCCTATGAACCTCTTACATCATTCCTTGGATAGTGAACAACAACTATGAGCCTGATGGCAAGTCTGGTTTAGGCTGATTTTAATAGACAATAAAGTCTTGGTTTTGTTTTCATCTACCTAACTATCTCCTGCAATTACATCAACATATGGCTTTCCAAACTCTTTCTTTATAACATCACAGAAAACCTATTTCAGAACTAACATAAGGATTGATTTCCCCTTACTTATGAGAAGATTCTCTGCACAATGACACAATGAGGACAGATGGCTTGAAATAGACTGGGACAGGGCCAGCCTGCATACTGCCCGCCATACCCAGCTGCGTCAGCAAAATGGACAAGGTTGAGAAGACCTGTGTTCAAATTCCAGTTCACGTATGCATAAGTGGGATTGCTGTGGTTATATAATGGATTCAACTGTCTTCATCAGAAAAGTGAGAATACCTAACTCATAGGATTTTCGGACTAAATGAGATCCAGGAGTAATATTTAGCACAGTGTCAGACGCAGAGTAAACACTAAATGTTAGCTATGATGGAATATTCATAATTATGTGTACGTGGATATGTTATATAAAATTAGGATACGCTGTTTTCTTCTGACTGTTCCTCAGCTCTAAACAGGTATTATCGATATACCCTCCAACAAGGTTATAACAATTTACATTACAACAAAAGTATGAGTAAACCCATTTCCCAGCTTCCCCGTGTATAAACACTGAGCAGTGTTACTTCATGTAAATACTGACATTAGGCCTTAATTATCATGATGATTTATGAGATAATTGCATGTTTATTGATCACTTATGTCAACTGCTGTTCATACCATTTGCCTATTTTATAAGGATGTTCTTTTCTTAGATTTTAGGATGCATAATATATATGGAATACAATCTGTCATTTGTTACAATACATTTTTTAGTTTTTCCCTTGTCTTTAATTTCGTTTATGATGTTTGGGGTATATGGAAGCTTTAAATATTCAACTAATCAAATGAAATCTTTCCAGCTTTGAAATAAAAAGATTAACTCATATGTTTGCCTCATATTACTTTTGGGTTGTTTTAATATATTTAATCAATCTGGAATTAATTTTTTTTTGAGAAAGTTCCTCATTCTGTCACTGGGCTAGAGTACAGTGACGTCATTATAGCTCACTACAACCTCAAACTTCTGGGCTCAAGTGATCCTCCTGCCTCAGCCTCCTGAGTAGCTGGGACTACAGGGACATACCTGGCTAATTTTTTCTATTTTTGGTAGAGATAATTACTCTTGTTCAGGCTGTTCTTAAACTCCTAACCTCAAACAATCCTCTCACCTTAGCCTTCCAGAGTGCTAGGATTACAGATGCAAGCCATTGCACCCAACCTGGAATTAATTTTTACACAGCAAGATGTTCCTTTTTATTTTCAAATTTGTAGCCATTTTTCCCATTACCATTTATCCATCTGTCTCTTCTACCACTGATATAAAACTCTACTTTTCCCATATTCTACATTACATATTTTTTATCAATAGGATTCCTATTCTACTGACCTTTCTGTTTTCCTCATTATAACTTTTAATTGTATAGCTTTATTGCGGTAGGGGAAGAATTCTAAGATGGCCTCCAGGATTTCTTGCCCCTGATATGCACACATTTTCTCCCAGCTATTCAATTAAATACTAATCTATATACTGCTGTGAAGAGACATTACAGATGAAATGAGGGTCCCAAATCAGTTTATTCAAGTGGGCTGACCTAATCACATTAGCCCCTTAAAAGTAGCCAGTTTTCTCCGGCTGTTCTGGCTAGTCACAGAAGTGGAAGTTAGAGAGATGTGTTCTCGTTGATGTGGAAGAAAGCAAACATCCCTTTATCCACCATGAAGTGTGTATTGTCACAAAATCCTCCCCCCCCCCAACCCAGGGCGCATTGCCCATTAAGATAAGTGGGCTTTCCTACCTGCCACCTGTAGTATTTTTCCCACTAAACCCTATTTCCCATCTGCCAGTGAGGTGATGTATGTCAGTAATATCTTTGTCCTCTTCACACGCTGTTCCCGCATCGCCAAACCCCGCTTGGTTCTCACACGCACTACTCAACGTCATACAGCTGGGCTCCTTTGCATCAAGTCTTCTTGCAAAGTTCAGGATGTGTGTTGCTATTTAGATTTTTCAGTAATGTTTATATTTTTCAGTATTGCTTTATAATTACTTTCAAATAGATCATTACTTGTTTTTAGTATATGTCTAAGTACTATAGCTTTCAAAGCTCTTGTGACTAAGTTAACTTTTTTCTGTTTATAACTAATCTATGCTGGCATAGAGAGAAGCTATTGGATCTGTGTATTTTTTTTTTCTCCAACTGGACACAGACAGTTTACTGCCAATTAAGGTGTAAGTGGATAAAAGAATAAACATTTATATCTTAAATAGAACCATTTAGCCAAGCAAGTCCTAAGAACCTGAAAGAATGACTCTATAAGGATGTCATTCAGACTATGGGCATACTACTGCTACCTTTTATGCCTGCTTCTAAGGCATGGGTGCTTGCAGTTGGGAGAAAAGAAAGAAAGAAAGAAAGAAAGAAAGAAAGAAAGAAAGAAAGAAAGAAAGAAAGAAAGAAAGAAAGAAAGAAAGAAAGAGAGAGAGAGAGAGAGAGAGAGAGAGAGAGGGAGGGAGGGAGGAAGGGAGGAAGGGAGGAAGGAAGGAAAAAAAAGAAAGAAAGAAAGAGAAAGAAAGAAGAAAAAGAAAAAAAAAGAACAGTTGCTCGAATCCCTTAACTTCTTCTAAGGGTCAGGTGACTTCACTTTTGGACATCTGAGGTTCAGGATTATTAACCAAACTATACCTTCTCCTTTGCAATGAAGTTTGAAATCTCTTAATACTTTTACAGCTTCTCATAAGGCATTCTGGAAGTCATTGTCCACTGCTGGTCACTCACAAGTCAAATATGTCTTCCCACTCCCAAGCCCAAAGAAATTAAAATTTCTTGTTGCTCTCGGGATCTGTCTTTCCATTAACATCCCAACATTTATTCCCATTCTTCTTTTGCCCTCATTGTTTCCATCATCTCCATGGCCTTTACGATGAGATAAAAAATGTGGAGCCCCTAGACTTTGCAGTACCGTAAGGGTGATTGCCTCAGTATAGGCTGAGCAAGAGTTTTAAGGCCCAGAATACAGACATTAGATGTAGCTTGCTAAGTAGACTTGTAGATCAATCTGCCTTCTAGTACCCATATCACTACAGGTATAAAAGGCAAGGAAACCACAGTTCTTTGTTCCTCCAACCTGGCAGACACCTCACTCCACTGCCAAGACACAGAACCTCACTGTGTGTCTGTGGGATGCATAGGACGTTGTGGGGAACCGTGTGTACCCACTGCATCATGTATACCCTGCTCATGATTTATTACTGTTTTGAGAGGATCTCAAGGTGAAAACAACCTTAAGTGATGACTCTATTATCATTTTTGCATCCCTGAGCCAAATCAGAGTCTTTGTTCTGACCTAGCTTAGCCCTATTCTGGGTTCAGCTATCTCACCCTGACATCTGTATCCTCAAATTTACTTTTAGTTCAATCCTCTTCCCACCTCATTTTTCAGCCACTTCTCCCTTCCTTTGTGCATTGCATAGTCACTAACTCTGGACAAAGTACTTTTCCATTTAAACTGATTCTTAATTGTTTCCTTTGTCTCTCTTATCAGTAACTGACACTGGGCCTGGCATGTTCCCTGCTGTCCTCTCCTATGGAATCCTCACCATCCAGCTACCTCCAACTTAGGAGAAAAAGTAGAGAGGACCAGGCTGTTCCTAGAGTACATGTGGACCATGGATTCATCATTCTTTCTCTGCCAGCTTTCCTGTGAAGTTGGTACGATTCTTATTGATTTAAAAAGAGTTAAGATACAACGTGTTTTAGAATGCAACTGATCAGGATATAAATGAACAGTAAATTTATTACAAATGAGAACTATTAACCATGATAAAATATGAAAACAGGAACTTTATTTTGGCAGCAAAGTCTTATTAACTATAAAATATTATAGCATCACATAGAAACAGCAAATTTTTTAAACACTGTGTAGTTTATATAATAATTTGCATAAAAGTTATTTCTTATAATTGTCTTCAATAGAAATTATCTATAGATTACATAATTAATCATATAAAGTAAATATAGGAATAAATAAAATACTCTCTTCAGTTTTCCTGACAACTTACTATGGTTTATATGCTTCAAAGATAAGGTAAAATCCTGTGAAATCACTATAAATTTCAGGAAGACAAGGTGTAATTCACTTAAGACAAATTTTCTTATATATTGTTAATATAGTTAGTAGTAAAAACAAACAAGCCATGTTTTCTTTTATAAAATGCTACAAAATTGAAGTTTTCTAATTAAACCTATAATATCTAAATGCCATCTACAGTTAAACTTTGGCTAACATGTTTGATACCCTAAGTAGAAAGAGAAACTGTATAAAATCTTCAATATATTATCAAAAATAATTGTGAAAATTGCATTATAATTTAAAATGAGATTATTTAAAATATGGATTGTAAATTCTTCTAATTCTCATTGAAACAGATTTAATCTTGACAGGTGAGTTGTTTTTGGTCCATGTGCCCCACTGAATTCCAGTTGCAAGCAATTTTCCATGGAAGTGATGAATGCCATTTAGATTTGCTAGACCGCACTGGTTGAACCACCAGCCAGTGTTGTTATTGAGGTGACTGCAGCTCTTCGTGGAGTGACCATTGACCAAGCATGCAGGGTGACACCCATCATTATCAACATCTGATGTGCTGAAAGGCATTGCATTTTGATTATCTTCTTTTCTGAGGCCCCGGAATGCATCACCTGGGTAAAATATATAT
>CAUYRT010053857.1:0-22261 GCA_963574885.1 Lepilemur ruficaudatus
AGGGCTTTACTCTTTTTGATCTCTGGTCATTGCTTCCCTAATCCATACAAGAATTTCTTTCTGTGTCACCAATATTTAGTCTTTAGCTTTTATATTTCTCCTTTGGGATGTAGCAGTTCATGGTGGTGGTAAGTATCTAGGGTGGGCAGTAGAAATCTGAACAATTGAAAAAATAGAAATAGAACCATGTATGATGTGATGTAGAAAAAAATGCCTTGGTAGTAAAAAAAAAAGTTAGTTAGGGAAGGCATTAGGCAAGAAGAAATCTAAATTCTGAACAAGTTGTAGAGTCATGACCTGAAATAGAAAAACTGTATTAGTCTGTGCTGGCTGACATAACAAAATGCCATAGACTGTGTACAACAGAAGTTTATTTTATCACAGTTCTGGATACTGGAAAGTCCATGATCAATCAAGGTTTGGCATGATTTGGTTTCCTGTAAAGAATCTCTTCCTGGGTTGAAGAAGGGCACTTTGTCCTCACATGGTCTTTCCAAAGAAAAAGTGAACTCTTTGATGTCTCTTCTTACAGGTACAGTAAGGTAGTGAGGGAGATGGCAGTAACAGTGAGGTTCTGAGTTTCAGAATGAGTCTTACACGATCTCTGAAAGAAAGGGTGCTACTTGATTCTTATTTGATTTTTTTGATTTTTCTGGTTGTCTTCATGGTGTGCTCTACACCGTCTAGTCACTCGTATTGCTGACCTTACAAGAAAGGTTGAGTTAGAGACCTCAGAAAAGAGAGGAACAAGAAGGAAAACCTTTTCTTGAATTTAGATTGCCTCTGTGGAGAAGTCAGGAAAATGTCTATAAAACCAAACACATACATAAGCTTCATATCAAGCTACACTGCTGCATATAAGAAATTGAGGAAGAAGACAAATTTGTTAACTTTTTATCTAAAATTTTATGATTTCTCTATCTCTAATCTTCTAATAATCAATGCTGCTAAACAGTATTGACACATTTAATGCCTCCTCTCTCACATGATTACAAATGCACTATTCTTTCAGTATTCCCACTTTGGACTGTGATTCTAATTCGGTTTTGGGTTCTTGAATTGTTTGTGGGTTTCCTCTATAAACTGTCTTTCCCAGATCAAAGGAGAGAGTCAAACCTGAATTTAATAATATAAACCACTTTAGAATAGCATGTATTCCTTCATTTCTTGGTTCCCTATTTTATTATAATATATTATACATTTTTTGTATGGTACATTCCTTTTATTCAAATTTTTGAAGGTATCTAGGAAAAATTATTTGTAAAGATTTAGTATTTCTCAGTAAAACAAAGTTATGAAGCTCAACCTATATCATCAAATTATTAGCATGATGTTTCACATTAGTATGATGTAGATACTTTGTGTTCTTGGAGGTTTTGGAAAATCATTAATGACATTTAATATAGTTCCTTTTGTCCTATAGTTGGGACCTGTTTTAAAGAGTATGCCATTATGATCTTTTTGTCTGCGTGAATAATAGAATACGGTGACCACCTACCTTTGTATGACTATTAAAAGTCACAAAATGATCTAATTTTATTCTGCACTAAGAAAGCAAGGGAGAAAGAAATAAAGAAAGAGGTAACAGCACTGTTCACTATTGAAGAGATTTGTCTTTATTCAAAGGCTAGATTGCAGGAATTGAAATATAGGAGGTACCATTGTCTAGTTTCAATATGATGTTATTTGAAGCACCTGGAATTATTTAAGGTATTGCTTAGTTTCCACGATTTTCATAGAAATCATATAAATATCAGCAACTTGCATTCTCGAAAAAAATAACAGTCATTTTACAGAAAATCCTAGATTAATTAGGGGGAACTTTTGAGGGGAACTTGACTTCTCCTTAAGACTTTAGTTAGAAGTATGGGTGCCGGAAATGTCAGGGTAATATTTAAAATATGCAAAAGCCCCCACTAACTCAGAAATCATGGGTGGGTTGGCTAGACACCAAACTAAAGTGTCCTGTCTAAACATCCATTCTTTCTTAAACTCAGGAAAAAATTATATATGCATCAAAATAAAACAAAACGTTTTGCATTACTTTGGGACATTTAAATACTCTTAATGTTTATGCTTGGGTCTCAAGGTACCAGTCAGTATTCCAGGTCTACCTAAAAATAGTCATTTACTGGGGATAAAAAAGTACATCACACTTCATTATTTTTATGGTGATTTTGGTATTACTTCAAATAATATTTTGCTATTTCTGTTACTTCTTTGTAAGCACAAACACTAACACACACTGTGCATGCTCACACACAGGCAAACGCATGCACACACAAATTCAATCTAAAGTTTAAAGCTATCACAAAACACCCACACACATGGGATCTTCCAGAATATTGAAAGACACAAGAAATTCTTCTTACCAAAATATGTTCATAGCATATTTTGCTACACTGCTAGGAAAAATTGTAAAAGCTTTTTTATTCAGTCACTGTAATGAGTTATGTTACACTTTTCGCTCTGTGTTTTGTATGTACGCATGTGTGCTTGGGATACAAGCAACTTCCGCAGATTTATGTATATATGTATCATGGATATCCCCAACTATCCCTCAATGATCTGAGATGTCAAAATGTAAAATAATGTCTGTGTGGAGTATAAAATTAAAGCAAAAAAACTTAGAGATTTATTAGTGAAAATTTCTGCTCTTTATTACACAAGTGTATAATTTCCATTGAATGCAATGAGTTATGAAAGTGGCATTGCCTTGTATTTGAAACATATACGGTGCTATTTTCTGTGTTGAACTTACCAACATCAGCAAAACAGGGTACATGCTGTCTGAGTAAGAGTTAGCAGAATTGCAACTTTCATTATATGTATGCTGTGCTATGAATTTTAAGTGTCACAGTAGTCAGAGCTATTTCTAATTAATAAATACTGAATACCCAGTCACTTCCACATTTAAAGAATTACTTTCATTCTTTAGATCATATGCATTAAAATAAGATCGCGTTTACTGTTCAAAAAATATATTATGCCTCTGAAACAATAAAAAGTGCTTAAATATTTCACTTAGTAGTAAAATCTTAAATGTCAGTACTAGATACTCTGTTTACATATACATAGGTTTAACGAAGAAATAAATTCTTATTTTAAAATTTTTTACACGTTTTAACTTACTTTTTTGTGCCTCCTTAAATGAAATGAATACACAATGCTTGAGACATGAAAACAGAGACAGGAAGGAAGGAGAGAAGAAAGGAGGGAAGGGAGGGTGGGAGAGAAGGTAGGAGAAAGAGAAGTAAAAAGAAAGGGGGGAAGGGGAAAGGGAGAATAAAATGTGGTGCAAAAGAGCGTAGGCTTAAATCTATCAGTTGTAGCTGACATCCCATAAGATGTCAACTACACACTACAACTCTACAACTCAAAGTATATAACTACACAGAGTAATACACACAAAGATTTAAGATGTTGAGATTTTCCCCCCAAATTAATGATTCATTTTATTAATATATAATCATTGAGAAAATTAGTATTTACATTTTTATTGCTATAATAAATCTTCATGAGGAAAACTATATTTATTTTTCATTTTTTTCTTTTTAAGCTTTTTTATTTTAAAAAGTTTTATTTATTCAAGAAAGCAGATATTATTAATAACTTGAGAACAGCTTAATTTTAATTATTTTCCCTATAATCAAGAATTACCAGAGAAAATACCTTGGTAATTTTTAAGCACCTATCTGCTAACATATGGTCACTCTACCAATCTAATGAATGAATATTTATCATAAAATATTACTATCATAACCTTTACACAGGAAATTTATACTACTAGTATAATTAACTCATAGTTTATCTTGAGATAGGAGATACATTGTATTTTTTTCCTAAAGCTAGTAGACCTCTGTGGAAAAAATAAGGGATGCAATGCAACTCCACTTATAGTTTGAGATATAAGTGTTCAACATACAAATGATATGTAAATGATATTACAAATTGTGATGGCTGATTTTATGTGTCACCTTGGCTCAGCCACAGTCTCAGATATTTAATCAAGCACCAGTCTAGATGTTGCTGTGAGGATAATTTTTAGATGAGATTAACATTTAAATCAGTAGACTTTGAGTAAAGCAGATTATTCTCTTAATGTGGTTGAACCTCATCCAATTAGTTGGAGGCCTTAAGAGAAAAGACTGAGGTCTTAGAGCAAGAGAGAATTTTGCTTCCAGAATGGCTTCAAACTTGAGCGGGAACGGCAACTTTCTCCTGAATCTGGGTCTGCAGCCTGCTGGCATACCCTGAAGATTTTATACTTGCCAGCCTCCATAATCATTTGAGCCAATTTCTTAAAATAAATCTCTCTCTCTCTCCCCACCTTTTATCTCTCTCTCTACACACACACAGACACACACACTATATGGATATATATACACACAAAACAAAATATACGTGTATGTATATACAAACACAAATATTATTGGTTTTGGTTTTGGTTTCCTGGGGAACTCTGACTTATACACAAATGGTCTTGCATATCATGCCCAATACATTCATCTGGCAAAATTAAGGCAAGCCAATTCAAAAAATACCATAATAATCAAATGGCTAGATGAGTATTTCACATCATAAGTTCAATAATTCTTCTTTGTTTATTGTTCATAAGGGGCATTTATTGTATGCCTTAAATAATTTTAGATAGTCTTCTATATTAAATTATATATTATTTTTTACGTGTTGCAGCACCCACATAGTTTAGTACATAAAATATGCATAAAACAAAAAAATTCAGCCATAGCAATTAATGATAAAATTATTTTTTAAGATTTCTTGAGGTGATAGAATGTTAACAGACACATTGATATTCCGAACTAATTAAAAACTCCACAAATATTTCTATATATTTCAAACAATAATATAACTGTTTATCAAGGATGACCTGCAAAAATTATAAGCTAGTATTTATTATCAATGAATAAAATTACATTTGTATTTAATAAATTAAAAAAATTAACTTTTACATTTTATAGTAGTACTCTAGTCTCACTTAGAACTTGAAAAAGATTTAAGGCATAGAAAATTATCGACATTAAAAAATAAAAAATATATTTTTTGCTATATTTCTTACCATGGAAATGTACCAGAACTCACAACATACGTAACCAAATATGTTGAAAAAAATTATTCTTTTAGAAGACATTCCTCAAAGAGCCTAATGACTAAGATAATTGGAAAGTACTTATAAACTAAAAGTGCTATAGCACTCTAATCATTAATCATGATTAACATAAATAAAAATCATATTGCTTTCTATTAAGAGATCTGCCATTTAAGAGATGTGATCATTTTAAGAGAAATTTGAAGGCACATTTTTTCCAGGACTAGTAGATAGAGAGAGAAAGAGACCAATAACTTGTATAAAGAACTTCTTGAATTTTTATTTGTCTTATCATTTTTCCCTTTACTTTTGTTCTGGGAAAATTCACATTTGATATACATTCAATATCAAACCTTAATTTAGAAACAAAATAAGTGACTGAATATTTTCACAGCTATATTTTCCATTAATGTCAACGGTCTTTACCTAAAGACCACCAGGAATACATCAGCAGTTGCAGTAGGGAAAAATCTTCACCAGAAAGGATTGTGGGCATCTCAGTAAGAGGGTGTTAGGACTTATTACAGGATTTTGACTCACATTCTGTGATTTTGGGTAAAGTTTAAGGAGACAGGGCTTTGCTCTAGAATGGAATTGGTTTTAATGTCAGGAAACAGGGTTAATTCTGTATGATTGTGTATCTTCTTATCTAGAAGGATGGAAGACTAGAGTGAGGCTAAAACTGTCATCTGTAAAGAGGCAGTAGTCACTTATTTTAGCCAGAGTAGAGGGATAGTGATAATTTTCATGGTTTAACAATGCTCAGTGTCTGTATTCAGCATAAGCACAGAGTGATCTGGTTTTGTTTTGAACCATTATGGCCACAGAGTGACATTACTGATGTTGATATTCTGTGAAATTGTTCATGTTTAACAGAACAACACTAAGACCTAGCTAAAAGTACAAGGCCAGGTCCCAGATGTCAGGGTTTGCTTTTCTCTTTCTCACTAATCTATGTAAGATTTTTATCAGAAAATTTATATAACTTTCTCCATTGTATTAGTAAAGAATATCAGGTGAAAGTATTATATGTTTTTGATTAAATCCTATATCAAGGTGTTCAAGAGACCCGGTTGATGCAGTCTGTGTAAGTCAAACTCTTGGGGCCACAGGAGTGTAGGAGAATAAAGGACAAAGGATTTAGATGAGGATTAGACACTATCCTACCAAGGAAGTTACCTTGTATAATCTTCTAAAAATATAAGTCTTGTAGTAATCAATAAATAAATAAGGAATTTTATAATAATTATTTTATTAGTAGAAGCACTTGTATTGGCTACTTTTACTTGGTCTTTTGTCAAAAGTTTTCTCTTAAAAATATATATACATATATATTTGTCCTGCAACATTTAAATGATATAAAATTATTTTATCATGAATAAATATAAAAATATAAATATATTCATATACTTATATAAAAACTACATAAGCTATATAAGATAAAGAGATTATAGTCACTTCAAACTCAGCATGTTTAAAACTGGACTTTTTCTGCTCCTCCAAAGTGATTCTTCCTTCCTTTCCTTTGTCCCCACTTCTGGTCCATCAAGAAATTTTGACACTCCACTGAACAATTATTGAATATATCCACTTTTCCCACTTCCCACACTGACTAACTTAATCTGTAGTGTAAGGATTACTGGCCTTAAGTATTATCAGTCTCCTAGCTTGTTTTCTGCTTTCAATCTTATTCTTTTTCCATCTAGCCTTTAGGATGTTAAAAACACATTTTGATTATGCCGATTTCTCTACTTATACCCCTTCCACAAAATCTGTCTGCCTTCAGAATAAAGTCCAACCTTCTTACAAAGTATTAGAAAGGCCTTCGGTGCCTTCACCCTGCCTATTTATCCACAAAGGTTTGGGGGGAAGCAAGCTGAAGAGGCTCTACTTCATCAGTCTGACCCAGCCAATACTATGATGTAGACAAGGGGCACTTACTCTTTCTATGAAAAGGATGAAGCAAATACATTCTCAAGCTTCTCGTTCCAAACAGATTGCTGCCCCTAAACCAGTCCTGTGAGGTCTCCAACACAAATGAAAGTTCACCTGGGGCTTGTGCACACCACTTCCGCCCCCACACACGATCATGCGATGCTCCAACTGCAATGTATTATTTCTCATATTGTGACATTTTTGTCCTTTGCTTAGAGAATTAGCTCACAAGTTACATCTGATCAGAACACTTTGCTGCTATTGCCCTTGTTGTACTGTCTTGCCCCTCCTGCAAATTTTGTGGACACATCTGACTCATTATACATAGGTCCATTTACAAGTCACTCTCTTCCTTTGTAGAAGGAAGGACTCTCTTTCTCTCTCTCTCTCATTAATTTGAGAGCTCTTTGAGAGTTCATGATATTTGTATCTTTGTGTTTTCAGTATTTAGAACTGTATTTGACCTGCAGTAGATATAGTTAATAAAGTTTGCTTAATATTAGTGAGGAATTAGTATATGTCAATGTGAAATTATTTTCACCTTTTTTCCAACATACGGTTATTAACACATTTCATGGAAGGGATATAAAGCAATGATACCTTTAATTTTCTCATTTAATCTATCAAATTTAACATTGAAATAGAGTATAATGTGCCTAAGTATTTTTCTACCCTCACACTCATCAATCATCATTAATCTCTTATATTTTCTGAGCTAATGATAATCAGGGATCATGGCTCTTTTATTTTGGTTTGCATCATCTTTCTTTCCTTTTGAGATGAAAATATTTAATGTTATTTCATAAAAAATGGAAAATCATAAATAAATATGTCAGAAAATTGCCTCTTAAAAGTGTTGTCACTAAAATATAGAAAAGATTTCTTTTTTGTCACTGTAAAAACTACCTAAAATATGAAATGAAAAAAAAAATCTGTTGTTTGATGCTATTGTGAAAGGGGACTGCAAATTAGCACAATCTTTGTAGAAAGTAATTTGGAGATATCTCAAAGGAATAAAAATAGAAATGCTATTTGATTCAGCAATCACACTACTAGGCATCTACCCAAAGGAAGAAAAGACATTTTACAATAAAAACATCTGCACTTGAATGTTTACGGCAGCACAATTTACAGTTGCAAAGATGTGGAAACAACCGGAGTGCCCGTCAATACATGAATGGATTAATAAAATGTGGTATATGTATACCACGGACTACTACTCAACCACAAAAAACGATGGTGCAGTAGCACCTCTTATATTATCCTGGGTGGAGCTAGAGCCCAGTCTTCAAAGTGAAGTATCACAAGAATGGAAAAACAAGCACCACATGTACTTGCCATCAAATTGGTACTAACTGATCAACACGTAGGTGCTCACGTGGAAGTAATATTCATGGGGTGCAGGACAGGTGGGATTGGAGTGGTGGGGATGTGTAAACTCACAACTAATGGTTGCAGAGCATACTATATGGGGGATGGACATACTTGTAGCTCTCTTGGACAATGCAAAGGCGTATACGTAACCAAAATGTTTGTACTCCCATAATATTCTGAAATGTAAAAGAAAAGAAAAGAAAAGAAATAAATAAGTGGAAAAATCTGTTCTTAACACTCTTTCTCTTTTTCGTTTTATATAGTTTTTGAGAATTTTTTTCCAACTATGTTTGGCATGAGCAGTAGTTAATGTAAAATTAGACTGCATTTAACAAAAGAAATCAATTGAGAGCAAAGAGGTTAGTCTTCCTGACAAAGATTAAAAAAAGGCATAATTTTTGTTAAAATCATAATTATTGAAAGTGAGTGATCATGAATTCCAAAACTATGTAAGCTTCTACAGAAAGTTTATAGCAGAAAAAATTAGCTGTTTCTTCCTCCTAACAATAGCAAGACATTCTTCACTATCGTCATTAAATAAACAAATGAACTTATCAAATAGAAATGAAAATAATAGTCATTGGTTGCAAATTTATCACATCCTATACATATAGAACAAAACCCTTAAGCAAAATCATAGTTCATACATACTTCAACATTTTATTTATTTCACTTCAATAAATATGTGTATATATGTGTGTAAATGTACATATCTATTTCCATCTATATACAAAAAACCTTTTGACTCAAATTCTACAGTGCCTACCTTTTACACATCACATCCTATTGTGTTATATACATGTTCTTGGGTGGGTGGATACTTTTGGAGTGGAAAATGTAAAGAAAATTCTGTAAGAGTTTGAATGTAGACTCTAGGTTTGTTTCTCGTTCTCCTTAATATTTATGACTAATCTATTTCTACCACAAATTTAATTGTTTACTCCATTTGAGTCTCAGGTTATATTTATAATAATATGCATTAGTAAATATAAGATCACTAAATATAACATTATATAACTAAAATAACAAGTACATGTAGCATAAACATGTTTGGATCAATAGGTTTTCTCCTTTTTCAGAACCAAAGTAAATAAGAGAGAAGAGCTTTTTAAAGTCAAATATTTAGGATTCCAAGGATACCAGTCATTACATGTTACAGTCATAAAGAAGTACATTAGATAGTCCAGAATGATTGTTAGGTAGATATTATTTAAGAGACTTTCTACTGTTTCAATGCATGTAAGGGGAAGTGGTTAAATTAAAATAAACTGTTTTCAAATCCCTTCAAACATTTTGTGTGTTCTCTATATAAGATGCTGCATTAAACATTAAATTAAAAATTCTTATTACCATTGCTTTTATAAGACATCCAAGGATACTATAAATTTTATGTATTTGAAGAAAATTTAAATATTTTTTAAATGTGCTATGAGCTGAATATATTACAAAATTAATATAAAAAATCACAGTTTATTAAAATATCTAAGGATTTCTTTTAAACATTTTCCAGGAAGTTTTAGCATCTGCCAAAAAGAAATCTAAAGTTTAAAGCATAATAGTAATTATAATAATGCTTTATTATTGCCTTTATCAATGAAGACATTATCTGGCATTAATATTTAAGCAACAGGTCACTCCTGAATTTATGCATGTATAACTTTATACTATATCTTTTATATGTATCCCACCACTTTTTACTGTAATTATTTAAATGGTGGAAGAATATCTTATCCATTATTGTGCTTCTGTTGCAGAGAATATAATTCAGATATATAATTGACATTTGATATACATTTACTTAATGAATAGAAATGTTTTTTCCATTTATCTTAATATATATCAAAGACTCTAGCAATTATTTCTGAAGTTTTATAGTTTGGACATTAGGAAATTAAGGTCTATTTCCTTAGATTTTTTTTATCATAATTATCTTCCTATTTCAGATCATAGTAAGAAAATTGCTTGGCATCTTAGTTTCTTCTGTAAAATGAAGTGTTGAACTAAATGATCTTCATGATTGTTTATGTCTGTAACACTCTATAACACCAAATTTACAACACCCTTCTCTCAACATTCCATACTTAAGATTAAATAATCGACAGAAGTTTATTTATTTTAATTTTAGCTTTGGTTTCCTCTCTAGAGTGCCTGAAGACATACATGAAATCCTCTGTGGTCTACTGGATTCTCTCAGTCCTGCTATAGAATGAACAATTTAGTAAGGACTTTCTTAAAAGCTGAAAAAAATTGGATGAGCAATGTGGAATCTCAATATCCTAGAAAGAAAAGAGAAGTTCTTAGCAGGAGAATCAATAGGGAACAAAAAAAGTATTAAAAAATGTGAATACAGTCCCAGGGAGAGGAATCAAAGTAGTTCACACAAAGACATAGCACTGACCACATTAATCAACTGGAAAAGGTTCAGAGAAAAGACTTCACAATTCTCATAATAAAGGTAGAGTTTCAGAAGAGGCTTTAAGAAAGTACCCGGATGTTGGTTGAACTCCCAGAGGGCATAAGACAGCCAAATGTGAAAGTGTTCATAAAACAAAGAGATAAAAGAAACAGCAGTCTGAATGATTTTACCACATACTGACCCAAACTTACCACTTTGAACATTTTGTTAGAATACTGATGTTTAAATAGCTACGTAGTGGAAAAGAGCCATTCTATTAAGCTAATTTTCCTAGGAAAAACAAGACTACTGGTGCTGATGAAAATTCTTACAGATTTACCATATTTAATTTATGATTATATCTATATAGTAATATTTTATAGAATTTTGAAGTGCATACTGTGTCCATGAATTTCCAAAATAGTAAAAAAGAACTTTCTAAATTAATAAATACCTTGCTTCATTCTCAGACGTAACATGCCTTGAAATTCACAAAATTTAAAAATAAAGGGAGAAAAAAACAGATTTTGCAACATTAAAGATAAAAATGTGATTGAAATATCTGAATTATATGATCAGTTTTTTAAAAATCCAGACTGGAAACCACCGTGGAATATATAAAAGCAGATCTATTTTAATATAGGTGGATGAAGACAGGCATTCAGAGATAAGAAAAGATTTAGTAAGACTCCAGGGAATCATGTCTGTATCTACTTTAAAAAGTGTACAATATGTCCCTTTTCTAAATTACGGAGTTTCCATTGTTTAAAGAGTTGAAAAAGAGTTATACCTGGCATCAAAATTGAATGTGCAATAATTTCTTGTGAAAGGAGGTAGAAAAAGAAAGAGAGAGGGAAATATTATCAGAGATTCACACAGGTCTCCTGTGAGAAGCGGAGAAAAAATGTTGTAGATCCGCAATAAAAGAAGATCTATACTTCAGAAGGAATACTCATAGTGTCAAATTAAAAAGGTGTTCTGATATTTTCCCATACTGGTCCTGCAGGCATTCTTTAGTGTTTTAAAGGAGCCAAATTTGTCTCCAATTTGTCCAGTCCATAAATAATGTTTTGTCATAAATATTCAGTGGTTTAAGGTGTACTAATAAACTTTTGAATAAGAGTTCCTATTTATTTTTCAATGGAAACTTTAGCTTAGAGTTCTAAATTCTGTAGACATGAAAAAAATTACAAATCCCCAAAATAGAATATATAATATAAAGATAAAAGTTAAATTGCATAGATTCTACATTTCATACTAGGAATATTACACAAGATAAAACCAACTGAATCTCAATACATGACCGCAATTACAAAGAGTTTGAACACCCTTTAAAATTGAAAAAGGAAAAAATTATAGACATTTATTTATGTTGTATAATGGATGAATAGCAACATTAACTCATTGAGCTACAATTAAGTTATCCTCAGATAAAAATGGCAGTTATAAAAGGAATAATAAATTGGCCTATGGCTTTCACTCTGCATGAATAGTTAGCTACAGGGTGTCACAAAGATGCCAAAAAATTCTCAAAATACAATTCATTTTAATTGAATGAAATAATGCATCATTATGCACTTTTTCGAAGGCAGAAGGACAGTGTATCCAAACAAAGAAAGGGTGTTACAGGGCCTAATATTAAAAAAAATAGCAAATGATGCTTTAATTGAATTTAAATTAAAAAATTGAATTTTTTAATTTGTGAAATAGGATAATATGAATCTGTAGCTATATACTTGGTAGATACATTTTTAGGTTGAAAAACATGCTGAGTAGCTAATGAATAAAAATAAATATAAAGGTTTTACTCTCAAATCTTGCATTTTTTCCTAAATCATATCTTAATTCCTCAAAAAAGTGATTTAACACAATAAAGTAATGCATTCTCCTTTTCTTGTTGTTTATTAAACAATTTGTTTTTGATTTTGAATCCATTAAGGATAAATTATTTTGCATAATTCCTTTGCAAACAATTATATGATAACCAAGGCAGAATTTTCTACCAGACAATATTTAGCTGTACAAAATGACCAAATAAATTCTATCCTGCCAAAATCATTTTACATAAGAAATTCTTGGTTGAACTGTGGTGTTCCTGGCTTCTTCTAGTCATCTGTTACTTGTAATAGAAAAAGAAAAAAAAAAAAAGATGAATTGTGGTGTTCCAAGGTGTCAACTAAAGAAAAAAATTAGACTTTTAAAGAATTAAATTAGTGTTATTCAGGAGTGTTACTGAGGACTATAGACTGAGGTGGAAGCCAGGAGCTGTTCTGTCAGACTTCTCGGGCGTGGCATTTCAACCCACTGCTTATATACAGTTGGTGAGGTTCCAATATATGCAAAATCACACCGAAGTTTGGGTATAAGACTGCATCTATTTATAGATTATTAAAGTACATTTGGTTATATATTCTAGAAGCATTGTCACTAATCTCATCAGATTAATGCAAGAAAAGGCAAGGACCAGGGTCATTTAACTTTTAAGCAACATAGTGACTCAGGCAAGAGATATGAGTGTATATGTGCTCTATCTTGTCTTCATTCTTCTGTAGAGCTGCATTTCATCACACAGCGGTTCAAGCAGAAATTATGATGTCGGCAGAAATGAGCAAACATGGCTTCCTACATTTGTTACTTTGTCTCACAAAAGTAATACAAAGGTAATATGAAAGATATTATATGCCAAATAAAACAGCATGGGGCTGGGTCCTGGGTGAGTACCAACTAACCTGAGGGAAACTTCAGAGGGAAATAGCTACTAGAACCCAGACCATTGGATTAGCCTTTTGCCCCTGTACCCAGGTTGGCGGACCGATTTGCACTTTAGGATTGCTATGGTCCTACACCAGAGTTTTCTCTGGCTTCACACAGCTCAGGCCTAGCACTCCATCTTTCCTGTCCTAACACCTGTGTTCGTGCTCCACCTCCCTGGCACAGCAGGTGCTACAGGTAAGTGGTGTGCCCTCGGACTGGAGAGGTCCTGGGACCCCACCTTGGGGCCAGTGAGCATAAGAGACTTCACCTTCCTTGTGCCACAGTGGCTTTTGCAGGAGCCCCTGACTTTCCCACATGTTGGTCTGTGTTTCAAGACAGGTGAGGTGAATAATAAATTGTGTGTGTGTGTGTGTGTGTGTGTGTGTGTGTGTGTGTATGTGTATGTTGGGGGGGAGGTGTCTGTCTCTTGGGCTAAAGTGCAGTGGCGTTGTCATAGCCCACTGCAACCTCAAACTCTCAGTTCAAGCGTCCTTCTGCCTCAGCCTCCCCAGTAGCTGGAACCACAGATGTTTGCCATCACTCTGGGCTAGTTTTTTGTAGAGAGGAGCCTTCGCTCTTGCTGAGGCTGGCCTTGAACTCATGACCTCAAGCAATCCTTCTGCCTCAGCCTCCCGAAGTGGTAAGATTACAGGCGTAAGCCACAGTGCCTGGCTCAATAATTCTTATATTTGGTTATATACTTACGAAGTTATATTACTTCCATTAAAGACTTCAGAGAATCCCCTCAGAGCACACAATAGCTATGTTCTCATTAAATTGATTACCTAGTCTTTATTGGTTTTGAATATATTTTATATAGACAATATTTTGCCACCATTCCCCATCATTCAACTACCAATATTCCATATAGAACTTTTTTAAAAAAATTATATGTTAAATTGCATGGTATTCATCTGTGCATTTTTGTAGCCTCAATAAAGATTTATTTGCCTACCAAATACTTATGCTAAACTCACACATAATTACTTGATTATTTATAGAGCAGCTGCAATCATTTAACCTAGATTCTAAAGGAAGAACAATTTTACTGGAGATCTAAATTTTTTCTATTTCCCCTTTTGGATTATATTTGTAGATATATTGAAAAGGGGGAAGAAAACAGGCAGTTGAGGGGAATTAAGTCACTTAGAAACATAACATATTATCTTTTGATAACCAGGAAGGGCATTGGACAGTGTATGTGCACTGGACAGCATGTGTGCACTTCTGTGTATGTTCCTGAACACACTGTATCTTCCCTTCTCTTCTCTTTCTTCCCCCTCTCTTTCCTTCTCTCTCTATATTTTGTCTGTTCTTTCCCACCCATCCATCCATCCATTTATTCATTCATCCATCAATCCATCATCTACATCTATATATCTATGTATTTATATATGTATCATCTATCTATCTATATCTATCAATTTGTCTATCCATCATTTTCTCTCTCTATGTATATATCTGGAAATCTTTTTTTTTTCTTTTTCTGAGACAGTCTCACTCTGTTGCCCCGGCTAGAGTGCTGTGGCATCAGCCTAGCTCACAGCAACCTCAAAGTCTTGGGGTCAAGCCATCCTCTTGCCTCAGCCTCCCAAGTAGCTGGGACTACAGGCATGTGCCACCATGCCAGGCTAATTTTTTCTATTTTTAGTAGAGACGGAGTCTCACTCTTGCTCAGGTTGGTCTCGAACTACTGAGCTCAAAGGATCTGCCTGCCTTGGCCTCCCAGAGTGCTAGGATTACAGGTGTGAGCCACCACGCCTGGCCATTATATCAGCGTAACAAATTCAAAACTTTAGTTAATCCATCTAAACCAATTTTCAGCTTAAATTAGAATTGGTTTAAATGTAAGGCTTGAATCCAGAGGCCAGCAATATCATCCATCAGTTACTTTTTGTCTAGAGAACATTTCTACGTACTTTATTTTTAAGACAGAAACTCTTTAATTAAAATATACACACACCCAAAACCACTGTCATACCTAAAAAATCAACAATAATTAATAAATAGCTAGTCAGTGCTCACTTTTTTCCAGTGGTCTAGTGTCTTACAATTATTTTAACAATTTGCTTCAATTAGGAACAACAGTAAGAAAATCTAACATCTTGCCATTTACAGTTCCCTTGAACTTCTTTTAATGCAATGTATGTCCCTACATTTTTACTATTTTTCAAGTTTGTTAAAGAAACTAGGCTATGCATTCTGTTGAGTTGTGAGTTTGTTAAATATATCCAGAGAGTGTCATTCAACATATTGCTCTGATCTTTGTGTTTTCTTTACATGGATGTTAACTCTAGCATGTTGACCTGAATCTGCTTCCCCCCATCCAAGATTACTTCACAGGAGATGTAGTCTTTCATCATGAAGCCCATACGTAGTGATCATTTATGTTTCTTTTTCCAATAATGGAATAAGGAACTTGTCTACCCAGATCCATTATTTCATTATGGAATGTGAAAGACTGAGATTCTGATTTTAGCATTACTTCTTTCTTTTTAGCTGGAAGGTTATTAAGAGCAATTGGATACGCGGAGGCAGTTTCTATACGGAAGGCAGAGGAAAAGCCTGATTATTCCTCTTCATTTGCCAGTACCTTCATGTGTTACTTAATAACAGATGTGTTCTAAGAACGGCATCATTAGGTGATTTTTAGCATTGTACAAACATCACACAGTGTAGTTACACAAACCTTGATGGTGTAGCCTACTACACACCTAGGATTGATGGTATAGCCTATTGCTCTTAGGCTATAAACCTGTACAATATGTTACTGTACTGAATACTGTAGGCAATTGTAGCACAATGGCAAGTATTTATATATCTAAATATATCTAAACATAGAAAAGGTACACTAAAAATACTATATAGAAGGTTTCAAAAAATGATACATGTATGGGGCACTTACCATGAATAGAGTTTGCAAGACTGGCAATTAATAAGGGGTGGAGAACCTGTAGCCGTCTGATTTCAAGATTCTTCTTTTTTAAGCACAGAAGGAAGCAAGAAAAGATTTCTTTTTCTCTTCTGGACCCCTTTTAATAAAAGGATTTGTTCTGTAAAATTTCGGTTCAGTCACAAGGTTGCACTCAAGGATCCAGAAAACCACATGTGGCCCCAAGGCCACAGGTTCCCCACCCCAATGCCATAGTGGCTATTTTTAACTTTTTAAAACATTAAAAAAAACCCAAAAAACTAAGACATGAACACACACATTGACCTAGGCCTACACAGGGTCAGTATCATCAGTATCACTGTCTTCCAACTGGGCATCTTATCCCACTGAAAGATCTTCAGGGACAATAACAGGCAAGGAGCTGTCATCTCCTGTGATAACAGTGTCTTCTCCTGAATGACCTGCCTGAGGCTGTTTAACTTTTTTTAAATAAATAGAAAGAGTACATTCTAAAATAATGATAAAATGTGTAGTATGTAATAAATGCATAAACCAATATAACATCCTCATTTACTATCATTATCAAGTGTTATGTACTATACATAATGGTATGTGCTATGCTTTTATGTAACTGGCAGTGCAGTAGGTTTGTTTACACCAGCATCAGAACAAACATGAGTAATGCACTGTGCTATGACATTACAATGACTATGACCTCACTGGGGGGTAGGAATTTTTCAGCTCTTTTATAATCTCATGGGACCACTTTATTTTCATTATTTCCAAGATGGTTTATAATTTCAGTCTATATTTTCATTAGACTCAATAATCAATGAACAAGTTTGATATTTTCACGAAAAATGGATCTTTGAGCTTTTTTAAATTTTGTCATGAGTTTCTAATTCAGTGCTGTTGTGGTCATTCTCTTTCTTGTGTGTTTTATTACTTTCTATTTGAGTCTTTGGGCATATTCGGTGTTTTAATAATATGCCATTTACAACCCAAATCCCAAACAAGAGAGAACACCATCCCCATAAAAAGTCCCTTCATGGAGCCTTCTCTATCAATTCTTGTCTCACCCAGAAACAACAGCGATCCAGATTATTTTCAAGCACACGTTAGTCTGGCTTGTTGCAGAAATTCATCTAAAAGTAATAATACAGCAAGTAGTCTTTTGTGTAAAGCAGCTTTCTCTCTGAATATTTTTGAGAGCCAATGATGTTGTTGTGAATGTTAAGAATTCATTTTGTTTTATTGTTGAATGGCATTCTATTATGTGAGTATATTCACGTTTTTCATCCATTCTCATATGATGGACAGTAGTTTTGTGCCATCATGAATAGGCAGCTGTAAATGTTTTTATAATTGTCTCTTTTTAACATGTTTTTATTTCTTATGAATTGCTAAGTGACAGGACGGGTGTATACAGTTTCATAAGGAACTCCATTTCCCAAATTTGTGTATTATTTTACACTGCAGCCAATAATGTATGCATGAAAATCTTGTTTCACATTCTCACCAAAATTAGGTTATGTTAACCTTTTTTTAATCTTAGCTACTCTGGTAGGGATATGAAATTATCTCATTTGGTTTTCATTTGCATTTCTTTGATGACAAATGATGTTGAGCAATTTGGGTGCTTATTAACAATTTATAAATTTTTAATTTTTTCTATTTTTTTTTTTTTTGTAGAGACGGGGCCTTACTCTTGCTCAGGCTGGTCTCGAACTCCCGAACTCAAGCAATCCTCCCAACAGGACCTCCCAGAGTGCTATGATTACAGGCATGAGACACCGTGCACAGCCAAACAATTTTTAAATGTCTTTTGTGAAATGTCTCTTCAAATCTTTTCTTCTTGTTAGGCTGTTTCTCCTTTTATTATTAATTTTCAGGGTTTTTATACTGGATAAAAATTTTTGTCAGATATATCTTTTAAAAATATTTGCACACTCTTTTGTTTACTTATTTTCTTTTGTTGAATAGATGTTTTTATGTCTTAAAGATTTCATTTATCTATTTTATTATTTTACATTTTATCCTTTCTGTTTCTTTCTAGTAAACATTTGCCTAATTCCAATTCACAATAATTAATTCTCTCCTAAAAGTTTATTTTTTGCTTTTCTATTCAGGTTTATTATTCATCTCGAGTTAATGTTGCATACGATATGAAGCAAGATTTGAGGCTCTTTTTTTTCCCCAAATACATGGATATACAGTTTTGCTAGCATCAGTTATTTAAAGATTTTTTTCATCCACATTGAATATATTTAATACTTTTCTTTTTAAAATATTTTCCCTTTTTTGAAAATCTAATGACCATGTAGGTGATAATCTATTTCTGTGCTATTTTGTTTCTTTTTTTCTATTTTTTTTTTGGTTCTTATGCCAGTACCACTGTCTTGATTACTGTAGCTTTATAATAGGTCTTAGAATCAAGTACTATATATCCTGAAGCTTAACTGTTCTTTTTAAAGAACATACTGAATATTCTAGATTTTCTGTACCCCCATATCAATCAGTTTATAAATTTCTACAAGATATCTGCTGGGGTTATGAGTGGAATTGCATTGAAAGTCTCAAATAACTTGGCCAAAATATATATTGAGTCTACTGATTCATGAAATTTATATACACCTCTTTAATTTTGTTCTTCTTTAATTTCTGTCAAGAAAATTTTATAGTTTTCAGTTTATAGGTCATGTGCAAATTTAATTAAATTTTTCTCTGTTTTTTAATGCTAATATAAATCAAATTGTTCATTTTTTTCTTTCCAACTGTTTGCTTTTGGTATATAGAAATAATGTTTCATAACAACATAAGCTGTTATGTAGATTCCTAAAAAATTGTATGTAAATAATAAAGTAGTTAATAAATAGCTTTTTATTTATTTTATTTGTCTTACTACTATAGCCATGATCTCTGGTACAATGTTGAAGAAAAGTGGTGAGATAAGATAATCTTGACTTTTTCCAAAATGTATTAGGAAAGTACTCAATAGTTTACCATTAAATATGATATCAGCTGTAGGTTTTCCTTGAACCTCTTTATACAACTCAAAGAGTCCTTTTTCATAATTCGTTTGCTGAGAGTATCTTTATCATTAATGGGTTGAATTTGAATCCCTTGTTGTCTCTGCATCTGTTGAGAAGATCATATGCTTTCTTCAGTAGTCTTTTAGTAACAAGAATTATACTGATTGATTATCAAAAATTAATCAAGCCTAAGATAAACATAGGTTCCCAGAATATGTAAACATTTTATATTTTGATAAACATGATTTATTAACATTTTGTTAAAGATCGTTATATTTATGTTCAAGAATGATATTTATATTTTTCTTTTGGGGGAGAATTTCATTATTGTGTTTTAATGCTAGTCATCATCAAACAAGTTGTTTTTTCTTCTCAATTTTTAAAAAATAATTATGTAAGACTATGGTTGTTTCTTGAAACTTTGACTATATTCAGCAAAATGATTTGACCTTGGAGGTATCTTTATGGAGTACAGTTCAAAACTAATAATTTAATTAATAGCAATAGGCTTTCAATTTTTCTGTTTCACTTCATGCAATTTTTGGTAGTTGTACTTTTCAGGAAATGTGTTTAACTTATTTACTTGTTCAAATCTATTGATATAAAGCTGTTGTTAATATAGTTCCTTCTTTTATCTCTGTATTATCTCTGATGATACCCATGCTTTCAGTCAAAATTGGTAATTTGTGCTTTATCAATTTTTTTTAAAATTTAATAGATGAGCTAGAAAGATTATCAACTTTTCTGGCATTTTCAAATGACCAACTTTAGCTTTATAATTCTATTTTGTTATTGATATTACCTCTGCATTATTTTCATTAATGTACTTATTATTTCATTTTAGTTTGCTTTGTTTTTAGCTTCTTAAGTGGCAATCATAAGAAATGACTTAGGCTTTTATCTTTTGTAGTATAAAATTTACAGCTATAAATTTACCTCCAAGTATTTTTATGTCTGTATTGCATTGTTTTTGATATGTTATATATTCTTGTTCAAAATATTTCCCTAGTCTGTGTGTGTGCGTATGTGATTCTCCTTTGATCTTTGAATTATTTATAAATGTACTGTTAAACATCCCAGAATTTGTGGTTTTTAGAGATATATTACTGATTATTGATTAATTGTGCTTTCTCCTAAAACCAACTGTGTATGATATTTGAACTTTCAAATATTTGACTTTTATTTAGATTTCTTCAAGTGGTATATATCTTGGTGACTGTACCATGTGCAATTGAAAAGAATGCACATTGTGAAGTTACGTTCAGTATTCTAAGTCACAGGTGATGAAGAGTATTTTTTTCAGATCTGTGTCACTACAGTCTTTTTTCTAGTAGTTTTTATCAATTTCTGAAAGATAAGGTTAGTATAACACATTCTGCTTATGGTATATTCTACTTCTTCCTTTATGTCTATCAGTTTTTTTCATGGATGTGGAGGCTCCGTTATTTATACATATTCATTTTGGATTGTTTGGTCTTTCTGAATAATTGATTTTTCATCATTATGAAATGTTTCCCTGTGTCTCTTTTAATTATATTTTCCTTGAAATCTACTTTTTCTTGTAGTGATACAGAACATACATGTTTTTGATGTGGTATATCTTCTATCCAATTAAGTTCAATATAACTATTTCTGTTTATTTAATATAAATCATTCATAGAATTATTTCCTCATATATTCCATTTAATTAGTGCATTAAATTTGCTAATATTTAATGAAAATATCAATTTGGTTGGATATAATTCTAGAATTGTAATCTAGGATTGCATATTTTCCTCTTTTTTATTTCTCTTCTCATTTTTGCCTTCTTTTGGATTACATAATTTTTTTAGATCAAACTATTTGCATAAATGTTTAGTGGTTGCTCTAGGGATTATAATGTACCTCCATAAATTTTCATGGTCTACAAGAATAACATTTTTATACTTGACATAAAATGTAGAAACCTTATGACTATATATATACTTACTTTTTTCCAATATTTAGATGTCATATATACATGTTATATATATATATATTAACCCCAAAGATAATGTTTTAAATTTACCTTTAAACAATACGTTCCTAAAAATATTAAAAGAGAAATATTTCCTTTATTCACCAATTCTTCTTTTCTTTAATTCATTTATCAGATTAATCAATTTTCAGATTAACAATTTCAGATTAATCATTGCCTTTCATTTTAAAGAACTTCTCTTGATTAAATTAAGAAGCATCTGCACAGCCAAGGAAATAATTAACAGAGCAAATAGACAACGTACGGAAAGGGAGAAAACATCACAAGCTATATATTCAATAAGGGACTAATAACCAGAATTTTTCAGCATTTCTTATATGCAGGTTTTCTGGCAAAATATTTTCTTTGATTTTTTTATTGGAAAACATCTTTATCACAATTTTATTTTTAAAAGATATTCTCAGTGGATGCAGAGGCCAATTTTGGGGGCACTTTTTTTATTGCAGCATATTATGGGGGTACAAATGTTAAGGTTACGTACATTGCCCTTGCTCCCCTCCCCCTCCAGTCAGAGCCTCAAGCCTGACCATACCCCAGACGGTGCACATCGCACTCATTATGTATGTATATACCCATCCCCTCTTCCCCCCTCCCGTCTGCCCGACACCCAATAAATGTTGTTCCTGTGTGTCCACTTAGGTGTTGATCAGCTAATACCAATTGGCTGGTGAGTACATGTGGTGCCTGTCCATCCATTCTTAGGATACTTCACTTAGTAGAACGGGTTTCAGCTCCAACCAGGAAAATACAA
>CAUYRT010053859.1:0-19308 GCA_963574885.1 Lepilemur ruficaudatus
TCATCAGTTTCTAAGTTCAAAACATTACCTATTAATAAAAGCGAACAAAAAATGGCCATAAATAACCAGTTAGCAAAGCATGAGGTAGTCCCAGATTAGGAATAACATGAACAATGGACCATTTGAGTTGGGTTAAAATTACGAAAATTCTGTAAGTTGAAGAATATTTAAGATCAAGATTTTGGCTTCAGTTTAGAGTATTGTGAATACTCATTGTCAGTGACACCTAGTAGTATCTTTATTTTTCTGAGATGCAAGTGATTTGACTCTGAAACTGTATATAGTAATGATTTTTTGTAAACACTCTCTGATGGTTGCTTTGTTCTAGTTTCTGATTTCTTTTTTGTCCGTAACCCCATGGAATAGGCTTACATGGTCTTAAAAAAGAGAACTAGCTGGGCACAGTGGCATACACATGTAGTTCTAGCTAATAGTGAGGATGAGGCAGGAGGATTGCTTGAGCCCAGAGTTCCAGGCCAACATTAAACACTAATCACATTTACACCCTAGAGTAAAGTGTGAGAGTACCCCACCTAGCCTACTTACACACAATCCACAGGTTTGGAACAAAACACAAAGAGACTCATTTTAGATGTTATAGCTACAAAGCAGGTCAAGTTTAAGAGGTCATTTACTTTTAACACTTAAATCACGTGCTCTTCACAGATGCTATATTCTGTGTTAAACCACTAAAGAAATTAATAGAATCTATAAGAAATAAAGGAAATTCTTCTTAGTTCTTACCGGAGTATGACACCTGAAATTCAAGACTTAATTCCCTGCACTCACCTTTTAATGAATTTTAATTTTTACTGTGTTTTTTAAAAAGGGTGGTTACAGAATGTCCACCTTTGTCAGATTTAACCAAAACCGTAAGAGTAAACAACCAGGAATAGAACACACATTCTAGCCGAAGCTCTTCCCAAATGACTTTGAAAAGGGAAAAGTCTAGATTGTTTGGTAGTGAATAATAGAAATGAAAACAAATTAGAAAAATGGAGAAATGCTTTAGTGGTTTTAACAAGAAACTTCAATATATCTAAAGATCCCTATATTTAAACAAAGAAGCAAAGAGTTGATTTTTAAAACAGCCTAGTCTTACCTTGTTACCTTAATTCACTAAAGTATAATGGAAGTTTTTCCCCTCATAGCTGTGCAATGGTGTCAAGGTGAGCCTAGATCACATTTCTCCGGAATTTGGCCAATGAATGATCTCTTTCTTGGACCTAAAAGTAAGAAAATAATGACCAAACATGGCCCCTAGATTTGCTCCGCTTTCTCAACAAAAACAGAATAACCACTAGCATTCCAGTTCTGTTGAAATGTGGGAGGAAGATGTCTTCAGACTATACATCATGAATTATTATTAATTCTTACTCTCCAATATTGCCCTGTGTTTCCCCATGTTGTGGGAAAGGGTCACTGGTTGGTTTTAAGGTGAAGTTGATGGCCTTAACTTCTCACACCCCACCCTTCCTTCTGCTAACTACTTTTCCTGGGCCCTCTTGCCAAGTGGCTTCTAGGTGGGTTCAGCCAACAGGAGGTGACAGAGAGCAGAAGAAAAGCCAGGATTTCTCATCCCCTTCCCTGCTCTGTCTTGGGGGGTGTGGCTGTCTCCACTTCCCTAGAGCTGTGGTTCCAGCCCCTGCCTAGACTGCTCGGGATTCTGGGTTGGTCACATCACCTGCTCCCTGTGTCCCTCTAGCCCTAGGAGCTGGTAGGGACTTTCTGTGTCACTAATTACCCAGTCGTTTTACTCTTTTCTGTTTGTCTTCTTAGCTCTTCCATCACCTTGAAACTTCATTGTCTAATAATTAAAGTGGTTCCTAGTTAAATCCTGTTTGACATAGGTGACAATATAAGGATTACAACGGCAAAGAGTAATACATTTCCCAGTCCCTTAGCGTATATCTTCATGTATAACGTATATATTTATTTTCAGATATAAAAAGTAAAGATGATAAAATTTCACAGATAGTGAGAAAATAAAATGAAACAAAAGTTCTATTTTGAAGGTGAGTCTAATAATTATCTACTCCATCCCTAAGACCAGCAGGTAATAAACATTTTATCTTAAGTCAGGCCAAAGACGGATGCCAAGTCTTTTACTAATTAGATTTCACATCTAATTAATGTATCTCAATCCAATTAATGAATCTCCCGCCATTAATAGGGATTTATTTTCTCACACAAAATTTGGAATAAACTTAATATAAATTATATAAGTTTTAATAGAATGGACTTTATAAAATGACGCTCTGTAGTCTATAACAGCATACATTTGCTAAAGTGCAGCATAAAATTATAAGCTTTTTGTTTGAGATGTTGAAAATCTTAAACTAGAGGTACACAGATAATTTAATTATTATATAACATAGCCATTGAGACAAGGCTAAAATATTCCATGAAAAATACATGGGGCCGACCAGAGGAAAGCTGTCAGGTTCCAATCAGCCTAGTTGAGCTAACTCTCCGAGGGGAGGTCCACAATGACTCAACGGCCAATTAAATGCTTTCAAATTCAGTTTATTGGGAAGTTTTCATACACCAACAATCATGCAAATACATTCAACTCACACAAGCAATAATAAAAGAGAGAGGGAATGTCCACATCAAGTAGACAGGGAGACCAGCATGCTGGCTGATGAAATGGGCAGGTCTAGATTTTCCCCAAGCACCAACAGGGAGGGACAGGAAGGGGCCTGGTTGAGGGCGTGGATAAGGGGACGGTGTTGGTGGAGTACGGGTGTTGGGGGGGGTCACTGCTCTTCTCCTAGCCAAGCTTCCAGTGGCTGCTGCTAAGGGAAAGGAGGCCTCAGAGCCCTCACAGCAGAGCTTCTGCAGGTCTCGGCCATGGTCAGTTTCTTTGTTGTTTTCATGGCCCTCCATGGCCATTATCTCAGCCACCTTTTGGCGTCACTTTCTTGTTGGGTCTCGGAAGTGTCTGGCCACAACAAGTGTTATCTTATCATTTCAGTCCACCATACATGTGCTTAGCACTTTGAGGGGTCAGCAATTTTATTGTGGGCTGAGTCATTTGTCATAAGTAACTCCATTTCGAAACATTTAGGATCATAAAACATGATTATTTGTCATGAGCCTGATTCCCTCAGTTCCAGACTCATGGAGAAAAATATTCCTCACTGTCCTACATCTTAGGACTGCATTTTCCAAAGAGGGTTCTGTGAGACCCTAGTCCACAGGATGTCAGAAGTGTTCCACTAAAATTAATAGGAAGGAAGAAAGTGAAAAAGGAAGGAAGGAAGGGAGGGAAATTTCTGTGGTCAAGTAAGTTTGGGAGATATTGGGTTGAACAATCGTGAATGAGTTTCTTTCCTGGAGGACTTCTGAAAACTTCAAGACATCCTGAAAATCTAAGAGAGGTAGAGCTTGCAGTGATTTCCTGAGTTATTTGAGCTTGAACTTTTTAGGTTGCTGACTGCTGCACTGGAGTTTTGCAGTATGCAGACTGGGAAAAGCTGTCTTAGGGAATTAGCAAGGCAAATGAACACTTCCAGAAAGAGAAGAAAATCAAACTTCAGCAAACCATACAGAACCTAGAGGCCTTTGACATCATTCTCAGAAAGAATCATTTTCTTTTGCTAGGGTGGATGTAGAATGGGGTACATCAGAGTCTCAGGGTCACTGGAGTGATGGCTCCACAGCACGATCAAATTCATGTGAAGAAACAGCAAACAAGTTAAAATCTATAAAGAAAGACAGAGTTGATGATTTGGGTAAATGTCCCACAAAATCAGAGTTCTGCTAAAAGATTTTAAGAACTGATTCTTCAAACCTTGTTAATTATAGCCCTCCTCTGTTACATATTTAGGGCAGAAGGTCAAAAGCCAAAACGTATAGGGACACTTTCTTTAGTGGTATGGGGCAGGAAGCAGGGGCAACATGACCCTGACACCTTGACGCCGTGGCGCAGTGCCCAAGGGGTGCATGTTGGAGCCACTGAGAGTCCATCATTGACTCTGCTGTGCCCGTTGACTCCTTGGTTATTAGGCATTAATGGATAAGAGAAAAATTATGTTCACTTTACTCTTAGGAAAAAAATAGAATATACGAGTAAGATACAAGTGGGGACCCCTGTACAGCCCCTAAAGGTGGAAATAAAGGAAAATCTTAAATCCCTTCAGGGGAAGTTCCAGGCACCTGGCTAGCCTTGAAAAGTGAATGACAACCTGATAAGAGCAGTGGCCCCTCAAGCCAGCCAGAGTCACAACATGTGTTGGTTCCCTATGGAAACTAAAAGATGGCATCTCAACACAGGTTTTTGAGTTGTTTTTTAGAAACTCCCACCTGGAGGAAAATGCAGATAAAGGGGAACTGAGGAATTGAGCTCTGGCCTCCCTGTGTTCTTTGTTCTAAATTTCCCCCTGAGAGGCCTGTCACACACCTGTCTTAACATTCCTGCCCCTAATCCAAGAACGTCTGGATCCACCTTTGCTGCCGCCACCCCCTTTTCAGGATATCCTACCTTATGGGGCCAGGATAATGTATAACCTACAATTTTCCCTGCCTAAAAGGTGCCCCTGCCTTTAAAAACCCAGGCCTGTAAGTCACTGAGGAGTTGGGGTCTGATGCATTGGCTGCCAATACTCCTTGCTTGGCGCCCTGCGGTAAAAATGCCTTTTTCTCCCACTGCAATTCTCGGCTTCAGTGTCTGGCTTCCCTGTGCCAGGTGAGCAGACCCCAGTTTGATTCGGTAACACAAGCACAGCACAACTGTACTATGATATCAAAAGTCCTAATTGGTTTGGAATGTGTAAAAGAAATAGCAGAACACTGCACTGCTGGGGAAATATGGGCCCTGAAGCCAGACAGAACAAAGCCTGTTTCCTCCATGGATGAAGCAGGGATAATGAAACTAGTCTTACAGGATTAGAGAGAGAATTTAATTGTAAAGCACGTGGCACATTATAAGCGCTCAATTACTGCAATAGAGGTTAGCTTTTGTTATTGTTTGTATTATTAATATACAAAGCACCTGGCGAATGGCAAATGCTTAATGTGTGGTAGCTATAAGGATTAAATTCTGAATTAATGATCGTGGAGTTTATTCAAAGTTTATTTTAGCACTATGAAAACGATTGCTGAGCCTCAAGCAATAATAGACACACGAGGGAAATCCAAATCTGAGGCTTTAGTTTGCTTCAAAGCATTTAGCAACATTTGCATAAAAATAATAAACATGTCAATTACAATAATTCTTATTGATTCAGCAAGGCTTCTGGCAGAAAGTATTTGGCAAACATAAGTATTAGTATGTAGTTATACACACACACACACACACACACACACACTCCTAATTTCACATTTGCCCAACTTGGGGAAGTTTTTATAGCAAGCTTTTCTAATGCTCATTAGATTATTATAAGAAATATATTGTCTATGCCAGCTCTGAGACAGAATGACATGTTCTTTTTCTAACAAAAAAGTAGAGAGTTTTTATTCATTAAGTATTCATTAAGTAGATGAATACTTAATGCATTTTGCCTACCTCTTAGTATAACATTTAGTTAAAATGTCAGTGAAGAATAGGAATGTAAAATAAAGCAGCAAAACATGAAATAAAGACCGTTTTGTATCTGAATATATGACAATATGTTTTGTTTGTGAATCACTGTAAATATTTTCACCACATTGCAGTTTAAAAAATCAACAATTGGTAAGCTCCGTTACACTTTCTTCAACCACTAGGAGAGAAAACTGGGTCAAGTCAAACCGTACAGTGATACCACACAATGCCTGTGGTGTTAGCTTAACCCTCCGAGACCTTGAAAAGCATTTTGGTTGACGCTGTTTTGTTGCCTTAATTGCTGTTTGGGAATATGAGATAAAAAGCCCAAAACTTTGACCACTTATGTACACAAAATGGACAAAGTAATTTTCTCCAAAACAAGAGATTTCTGTAACTTTGACCACTCTTGGAGTTCAACGATCACACCAATCCTAACTGAAGAATATTCACCTTTACCTTTGGAATCATTTGTCCAGACTTCATCATCATCAGAGTAAACGTCACCACCCAGACCTTCATCGGAGAGAAGGCACAAGCCAAAGGACCCATCAAATGGGGAGAAATCACCATGTTCTAAAAGGGAAACAACTTGGAAAATAGCTGTGGAAAGTCATCAAGAAAATCCCAAAGCTTATCACTTCAGATAGAGGGTATTCAAAAGTGGGAAGTCTTCAGTAAAGACAATCTTTTATTTCTTATTACCTCTGCTCCCAAAGAAGATAATAGTGTCAGCAGTGCTTCAGAGAACTCTAGTGAAATTAAGTTGTGTCTCATTGCTCCAAATTTTGAATGCCACTTGGACAGTGTGATCTCCAATTTCAGAGGGCAGATCTCTGAATCATTATTCTGACCAATATATATACACACACAAGAGGCATTTCAGTAAGCCCTCAGATATGGCATTTTAAATATTGTACTTTTAAAAATATATCCTTTTGTTGATTCTTTTTGTTTCCATATAGAATCAGAAACCTAAGGTACAGCATGATATATTAAAGTTTTCTTAGAGTCAGCCTTAATTTTTATGTGTTTACAAATATTCTAGGTTTAAAAACTGTGCTATATTCACCTGAGGCAGAAAAACTACTATCAGACATTAATAACTGTAAATAATGGTATAAAATTCCATTACTATCAAATATTTGAATGCCTTTTTATTTACATTGAAGTGTAAGGCAAGAGATAATTGAATATAACTAATAAATTCACATTCAGCCTATGCTACCCACCAACTAGTGACATACTAAGAGATTGAATTGTGATCTCAGAGCTCTGAGACACAACACTAAAAGAAATTGTTCTACAAAAAGGTAAAAGAATCATTAAGTTCATAAATTCCTGGAAAGAATTAGCTATTGCTCTCTTTGATTTGCCCTTCGAGTAAAACTAAACATTAACACAGAAAGACTTTAAAGTGTTTCTTTTCTCCAACATTTTACTAAATGAGTTTTATGTAGCCTATATAAAATATTCTACTACATCAGCAGCCTTTAAATCAATGAGATTTTACTTTAGAAGACATTCACTAGTAGAGAAATATCTTTCTGATGTACTTGAGGTTGAGTGCAAAAATGTTTCTGATTCATCTTTATATCCCTAGAGACTAGCCCCAGGCTTGTCCCATATTACAAACTATATTAACATGTGTTGAGTGGATGAACAAATGAGTAAATGAATGGAGACAAATAAAAGCCAGGCTCAGGGAGACTGTCTACAGATTTCTTGCTGGAATTAGCTCATGTCTTAATCCTTTACTTCACTTGAGTTGTTATTTAGCTCTCACTGTTCACTTGGAGGAACAGCTCCACCCAATGATATGGGTTAATATTTGTTGTTTGTGAACTTTCTAAATTTGCAGGAAAATGATTAATTGTACCAAGCTACCTTGGTAAAGAGATAACAACTAATCTTAGCTTTCCTCAATGTTCAATTCTCATTGATAATTATTACCCAAGAAAAAAAAAATGAAACTATTAGTTCCCTATCATATTTTTAATTTAAAATTTTTATTTTTTTCTAAGATAGTATAAGCCACCCAGAAAAGATTTCCTAACTCGAGATTCAAGTAATAGACATAAAACCTGGGAAGGAATATGCAGAATATGATTTAGGAATAATACAGCTTTATAGACCCCAAAAAGACCTCCAGGGATCATCTAACCTAATTCTTTTATGTTACATTGGAAGGCAGGTTCGGAGACATTGAGAAACTTCCTCAAAATGACACAAAGAGGTAAAGTTGGTTCTGGAATTAGAATCTCAGCCTCCTCATCAGGGTGGTCCAGGATACTGTGTATTACCCCAAACTACTTTTTAACATATAAGTGTGATTTGAAAAAGGTGATCCTGCCAGCTACAGCAACTTTGTAAGTTTTACAGAGGAAAAATGATGAGCAACTTTTTTATCTATAGGTCAAGCTACCAGTTAGCCATTTCATTTTCTTAGGGAAATAATTAGACTCCACTACATCAGGAGCTCCACACCTTGGCTGCTTCATTGGGTCTAAAGTTTCAGCATCCAGTTGGCCATTTGCTTCTAGACCAAAAAAAGCCTACACATGCTGGAGTCTGGTCCCTAGGAGCCTGGAGTTTCTCTTCAGCCTCTGCGTGGATCTCAAGGGAAGTTGATAAAAGGCTTTCAAACAGTGCTAGAAAGAAAGCACTTAGGACCTTAAATGGGAAAACTACTTGCAAAATTGGGAAAACAGCAAGAGGAGGGGCCTGTTACCTGTGCAAGAAGCCCAATTTCATTCCACTTTGGTTAGGGCATTTCGTGCTCTAGAACTACATTAGGGGACAGGTAACAGTCCGCTGACTGTGAGATTCCAGAACAGTGTCAGTACAGACGCAGTTGCCTCTGTTGCTTGGGGGCCGGCAGAGACCTTCCTTTGGGGTGAGGTTTTGGAAGGAGATGATTTGGGCCTCTGTCTCCCTGAACTGCTTTTATAGAGTCAAAATGTTGGCAGACGATTTATTTTTTATCTGTACTTTATGTGCACTACTTTTTGTTCGAGGACAGAGCGAGTGTAGCACATACCTTTGTCCAAAGCAAAAGTTTATGGGTAAAAACAAAGGCTTCGTCCCTTGTGTTAAGGACCTTACATGTAGAATGTAAGTTTGGCGTTTTTGAGGAGTTTATCTCTAAAACTGGCTGAGCATTGGGAAGCTTGTAATTTGCCTTCTGACATGGAAGGAAGAGAGGGAGGGAGGGAACAAAAGGAAGGAGGGAGTAAAGGGAAGGGAGGAGGTACGTAGTTTAGACGGGAAGTGGCATTTATTCTGAAACCACCAAAGGGCCAGGCACTGCTCTTGTGCTTTCACTCTAACTTACCAGAGAATGGCCAACAACCTGCAGAAGTCTGTCCCAGACTTCTACATGACAGGGCAATAGGACTAGGAAGAATTTTCCCAACAAGTCATGGTCCAATATTAGTTTGCCTCAGTGTGGGACTCCATCTAATCACCTTGCTGCCAGGACCATTTTAATCATTAGTCCAGCCCTAAATGGGATAATATAATCCAGATGTAGGAATTGAGCCATTTTCCCAGTAAAGCACCATTGAGGATATGTGTTAATTTTTTCCAAAACCAAAATTCTTTCCCAACTTTCCAAAACATTGGCAAACATAAATGATTGGGCAGATTGGACCCCTTCTTGTATAAATATGCAAACTGATGAATCTGATTAAGCAAGGTATTGAATTTGATCCTTTCTTCCTCCAATGGTAAATACTTTACACATTTTGGAAAGCCCTACACCTGCCAGTTTCTGGCTGACTTCAGAGTGCTTTCCGTTTGCAGAGGCAAGCACATTGCATAACTAGTGAAAATTGAGACATTCATCTTAATGTTTCATTTGTTCCCAGGGTGATTTTCCATATCCAAATTAAATTAATAATTTTGAACCCATTTACTCCACCATTACTCATTTTCTTATTATACAACCCCGACAGTTGATGCGGATGGAGGCACATCACAATCCCAAGAACTAAAATGTAAATCATTTAAAAAATTCAGTGCTTTATTATTATTTTTCATGATGGACCTCACACAATTAATTAATAACTCAAATTATTGAGTTATGACAGCAAAGTGGAGGATTTTTCAAAAAATGTAGGATGTGAACATGAGAGTATTGAAATTAATACAGGAAATTTTGTATAGGAAATCTTCATTTGTGGATGAACTAAAATTTGTAAATAAACTAAAATTTCATAAGACTGTGAAACTGAAAAATCCTTTCTTTGAAAGAGAAACTACAGTGGAAAGATTGCAGCCCCCGTTTGGGTAGGTTAATTTAAAAGGTATCTTCAAAGTTATGAAATAAATAGTGGGGTTATTTTCAGATGAAAGAATCAGAGGAAAATATCTGGAGTTAGCTTATAGCTATCTCAACTGTTCTCAAACTACTGTAGAATCAGAAAGAGCTTTATCAGCACTGGAAAGTTTATCATTTTTCATGACTCAGGAATGAAATCTTTGAAGCAATTTGTTTTTTAAGATGGAGACTTTAAAAATGCTCCAACAATATTAATGTACTGTTTTTTAAAACTGATTACATTTCTTTCATTTTATATAGTTTTATATCTTATTTTAATGATACTTTAACAATTTATTTTAATAATTTATTTTAGAAAGATAATACATATCTGACAAAGTTTATGAATTTTATATTCTATAATACATTCATACTTTTTATTTGAAATGCATGCTACTTAATCTCAATTATTTTTTTTAAATATTATCAATTCTGAACATGTTTTTAAAAAGAAAAGACCAGAACTGGGCCTGGTGGCTCATGCCTGTAATCCCAGTGTTTTGAGAGGGTGAGGTAGTAGGATTTCTTGAGGCCAAGAGTTTGAGACCAGCCTAGGCAACATAGGGAAAGACACAGTCTCTACAAAAAATAAATAAATCTAGCTGGGGTGGTGGTGCATGCCTATAGGCCCAGCTACTTGGGAAGCTGAGGCAGGAAGATTGCTTGAGCCCAGGAATTTGAGGGTAGTGACCTAAGACCATACCACTGTACTCCACGCTGGGTGACAGAGCAAGACCTGTCTCTAAAAAAATATTTTAAATTAAATAACATAAAAATAAAAGACCCATATTAAATATAGACTTTCATGAAACAAATACTGATACACCAATATTATAATTTTGTTGATTTCTGAAATTTATTGATATCTCTTAAGTGATAATGAACACTTTCATTCTCTTGTTTTTTGTAGGGTTTTACAATTTTTATTTCTTTTATATAACTTTAACAAGGACTAAGGATTCACATATATAGAAATTTGTCTGCAGCAAGATTTAGCATGCTGTGGCTAGGATATCTGGTCTGTGAAGGAGGAAAGAGTAACACACCAGGCATAAGGGGACCATCCTTGAAAGTCACTCATGGCCCTGTAATCTGCCTTCAAATTAACTAAGAAAACCTCTGCTTATGACTGTATTTATTATATATATGTCTCTCAATGGGAAAGAATAGATAGATTATTGGATATGATTCTCTAATAATAATATTTTTGTCAAAGAGTGTGTTTCTCAGTCAAAATTAATATTGGAGCAGTAAGTTGTCAGTTTCTTGTGAGAGCTCTAGTTTATATTGAATTGCCATGATATAAAGACAATTTTTGGCAGGGTGCAGTGACTCACACCTGTAATTCCAGCACTGTGGGAGGCCGAGGTGGGAGAATCACTTGAGGCGGGAGTTCAAGACCAGCCTGGGCAGCATAATGAGACCCTGTTTCTACAAAAAAAAAAAATTAGCCAGGCATGGTGGTGCGTGCCTGTAGTCCCAGATACACACAGAGACTGAGGCAGAAGGATCTCTTGAGCCCAGGAATCTGAGGTTACAGTGAGCTATGATCCAGCTATTGCACTCTAGCCCAGGCAACAGAGCAAGATCCTATTTCTAGGAGAAAAAAAAAAAAAAAGATGATTTTTAGGAAGAAGGATATTAGAGCGTTAGAAATATGAAAAGGCAAATGGTGGTAACCTAGTTGAGTTGTGTAACTTCCCTCCCATTCAGAGCAGACTAACTCTGATTACTTGTTATAAAGTGTATTTATCTGTTCTTTGCTCCACAGTATAAATGCAATTGCCTTTTTGGTACACACACGTTTGAGTCTCAGGAAAAGAAGTACACCGAAATATAACACAAGCAACTCCCTGATCAGGATATAATTAATTGAGAAGGGGCTCTAGAGATTTCTTTTTAATTGTCTGAAGAGAATTCTCTGTGAACCTAACCTCCTTGTAATTCATAATTGTTTTTCTGTGAGCTACAGAAAATTTACAATTATTTTTTAACTCTTGATTTTATGAAGTCAGGGCTCAAAAATTATTTGGTTGATGGATGGATTAAACAAAAAGTCACTTACACCCAAACATAATTTAAATTAAGAAGCCTTATTCAATTAAAATGTTAGTGATCTAAAATATTATTATACTATTAACATTAATACATACAACTTAAAGAAACTGTTTACAATCTCTTTCGAACAGATAAGACTTTAAGGTACAAAGAGTCTCTGAATAATGTGAGTCATATTCTCTGGCTTCAACTCTAGACAGTATTTGTGGCTTACATTGAATGAGAATATAAATGATAAGAAGAATTTGTGAATCATGCCCTTGGGCAGGGATGAGGGTGCTGCATACCTTTAGAAAGGCTTTGAAATTGATTTTGCATGTATGAATCACCACTGGGTTTTCCACACACACACACACACACACACACTATAGATAGATAAATAAATGACTTGTTTCCTTGAAAGCCATTTAAGGAAGAAAACTCTTAATTCCGATATGCAAGATATTTTAAAAATACAGAGTTGTTAAAAACTCATATTTCAGACTCTAAGCAACAATAGTACTTGAGACATAGAGTCCCCACGATGTAAGACGGTACCTGATACCATTAACCATCGTGTAATGAAAAGAATCGGTGAGTTTAATCTTGACGGTGTAACTTAAAAGGTGTGTGACTTTGGCAAATTATTTAACCTTTCTGAGTTTCATTTTCCTCACCTGTAAACTAGGAATGAAAAACATTCACATTTATATCAGTATGAGGAACAGAAAGTAAGTAAAGCTACAGCACTTTACCTTACATATAAAAGATTCTTAATAACTGTTATTAATATTAATTCTTCCTATTGTTATTTGTTACTACTGAAGATTAGTATTTATTGAGCATCAATCATGCATGAAGCAGAATACTTAAAGTTTTAGAAAATATGCAAACAATAGAAGATGTAATTGTTTAGAAACAAAACAAGGGAAAATAAATTGACAGAAGTTTGGTTGTCCAACACCAGCTCTGGTGATGTTGCCACCACAGCCAGAGAGAGACTAGCCTAGGGTCACCACCGGACTCGGGCTGCTTTCCTTCTGTTTTTTTGCTCCTGCTTAACTCTCGGCTGCCTAAACTAACCCCTGCCTCTCCCAGTTCTGCTTCATTTATAGTTTCTGTTTATTTATGGCTTCTGCTGTCTCGAAGTATCTGCTTATTACCTTAGTTGTAGGTTTTTTCAGCTTCTCTACTGTCTCCTCGTGTGTGTGTGTGTGTGTGTGTGTGTGTGTGTGTGTGCATGATGTATTCTAGAGAAAGGGTCTGATTAATTCAATTTAGGTACTCTCCAATATAGAATTGCTCCTCCTGCATAAAGTTTTCTGGCAAGCCAAAAAATGCTCACCTTTGGCTCAAGGGTACTGATTAAATTACGGGGCCAGGATGTTGTTATGACGATCAATAGAAATACGGCACGTACCAATGTGTAAGGAGCCACTGCTGGAAAGGGGGCTGCGGGCACGGTCTATACTGAGCAAATCCTTACTACAGCTGCTTCACAGCCTCCTCTAGGGCCAGCTAATCCTCCTGTTAGAATATAAAAGATAATGCAGGATAGGCAAAGAGGGAGAAGCTGTGGTCAAAGTTAACAATTCCCAAAAGAATATTCCTTAAATCAATCACTGTTATACTAAGGAATTTTTTTTTGGTGGTTAATTTGTCCCTATACAACTGTGCTGCATGATACACATTGATAGAGGAGTTATGTAGGAGGAATGATGGTAATAATATAACAGCTAATGTGTATTTAGTAACTCGGCTAAGTAATCTCATTTAATTATGTAACCATACTTAACTATATTTTATTATTATGATTCCTTTGTTACAGATAAGGAAACTGAAATTCAAAGAGTTTGTGGGGGGAGAGAGAAAGAGAGAGAGAGAGAGAGAGAGAAAGGAATATCCCGTAGAAAGAGCCTGAGACTAAAGGTCAAAGAGGGGAAAATATCAAGAGATAAACACTCAGTATTGAAGTGTTTACCATCCACCCAGCTGGGGACAAAAGCAGTCAATTCGCTTTCTGCTTGTTAACAACACAGATAAATCAATAACTTGTTTGCTTTGAGAGTCCCAGGGCAGAGTAGGGGAGAAAAAACATTTTTCCCTCTACCCAGCTAGGTTCTCTAGCTGGGGCCCTGTACATTAGGCAGACAAAAGACAGATTAACAAGAGAAAGACAAAGGGAAGTTTATTAACTTGTGCATTGTGTATACACAAGGGAGCACTCAGTGCTGAGTAACTCAAAGGGGTGGTTAGAGCTTGGACTCAGTATCTTAACAAAAGAACAATAAATTTGTAGAGAAGTAACAAGACAAAAGATCAGAACCTTGAGTTTCTAGGGTGGCAAATTGTGGGAAGGTAGATATTAGTGTAAGGGGAAGCTAACGGTAGATGAGGGCTAATTAGTAAGGTTTGTTATGTAGATTGCTCTGGTGCAGTCTCCAGGCTGCTAAAGGTCTGGAGTGGTCTCTGGTGATTAACTTCTGTCCTTTCTCGTAGAGAGGGAAGAGTGAACACCTTGACAAATTTATATCCCTCTTTTAGGCAAATGGGAGGAGGACAGAGAGCTTTTCTTGTATCTGCTGCTTTTCAATTGCCTTTAGCTCAAAATAATCTTCATGCCAAAGTGGCATATTTTGGGGTGGCATATTTTGCTACCCTTCACCAGCAAACAACTGGCCCTCAGGAGCAAGCTAGGAGAAAATGAGAGTCATCCCAGGCTCATGTGATTTTCTATGTGAGGCGTTAACTCCAATACGTTTCACCTGCTCTAAAGCATTCTCCAATAATCACTGAATAGGCATGTCAAAGACAAAATGTGCATTTGATTGTATTACGTAATTCTGAAATTGACCGTGCCTTTACCACTACAGACTTTGTCTTGTAGAACAGCCAAATTCGGCCAGATCAAAAATAACACCCCAAAGTGGATATTGATTCATATTCAAAATGCATTATTTCCACATGACACGTCTAATCAGCCTTTGGGTAAACCTGTCCTAAATGATTACCGGGGCAGAGTTCCTCAAACCTTGGGCAGGAAAAAAATCTGAATCAAAATAAAGAGCCTTGTTATTCAGATCCCATTCTCTATAAAATAACCAACAGTGAACCAACCAGGAGAACCTGAGAGATCAAAACCAAGCAAATATAATTTCATTAAGATCCCATTATAATGTCATTATTGAGTCAAACATTTCACTGTTTCTGTTTTGAAGAAAATGCGTCACATTAGGGAAATAGTTTAAGATAATATTTTTCTTTAGGTTACTGGAAGGCACAGTGGTGCTACCAACTGAAATTGGCACCGCTCTGCTGTGGGACAGAATGTCCTCCACTTACGGCCTTTCCTCTTTTCCATATACCACACCGTATAATTTTGCCATACAGACATTGAGCAATGCATTGGGTCTGTGCTTGTCTAGTGGGAAACCTGATGAAATTTCTGGATTTGCTAAACTGTTAGAGGGTTTCCCTGAACTCATAATTCCAGAAGAACTCATGAATTTAATGGAAATAGGGATGTAAACCACCTTCGAGTTCTCCTCCCTAATAGTTCATGCCCAATCCCAGCCGCTGTGGCACTACATTTTTTTAAAAGCTTTTCTTTTTCTAAGCCCAAAGGTGAGAATCCAAAACAGCTACTAAGCTGATCTTCTGACCTCATTCCAGGCCTGCTGGCTGCCATAAATAAACCACTCCTGACCTGAGTCCTCACCATCTTGACCCAGTTCCTGTTAGTGGTCACCCAGTCTCCTCACTGGACAAAACCACAGGGATCCGTCCAGCCACCAGGTAGGAAAGTCACCTAGTTGAAAAGTCAAGATCTGACCCATTAATCAGGACATAAACCTGGGGATGGCAAGTTATTTCCACGAGACTGAATGTGGGGGTGGAAAATTGATAGAACATTGCTCATTACAAGTCTGAAAAGCTGAAAAACAACTGTAATCCTACACGTCTCCGGGCTAGCCCATTCCATTATGATGGCAAATAAGGGCTAATGAACAAAATATTATGACTCACATCCTGGCACCAACATGCATTAAATGCCACCTGGGGGTTAATTAAGTAGAAAAAAAAATCAAGACAATATTAAGGTATATTTTTAATTTGCCTTGGAAAGTTGGGCATAGTTATTTCAGCTCACAAATTACCTTTTTTGAAAAATTAATGTTAGATGTTCCCTGTCTTTTTTTAAATTTTTTTTTTTTAAGAGATGGAATCTCACTATGTTCTATGTTACTTAGGTTGGTCTCAAACTCCTGGCCTCAAGTGACCCGCCTGCCTGAGCCTCCCGAGTAGGTGGGACTACAGAAGTGAGACATCATACCCATCTCATGCTGTGCCCTTTCTTAAACATGTACTAGGGCCAGGTACACAGCTATTTCTCCATCCTTCCCTTTTCTCTTCTCCCACTTCATTGGCTATATGTTGTTTTTTTGTTTTTTGGGACAGGGTATCACTCTGTTGCTGGGGCTAGAGTGCTGTGGCATCAGCCTAGCTCACAGCAACCCCAATCTCCTGGGCTCAAGTGATCCTTCTGCCTCAGCCTCCCGAGTAGCTGGGGTTACAGGCATGCGCCACCACACCCAGCTAACTTTTTTTTTCCTTATTTTTATAGAGACAGGGTCTTGCTGTGTTGCCCAGGCTGGTCTCAAACTCCCAATCTCAAGAGATCATCCCTCCTTGGCCTCCCCAAAGTGCTAGGATTACAGGCATGAGCCACCATGCCCAGCCCTGTCTATATGTTTTATTGTACCTTCCAACATGTCTTAGAGTATGGTGCTTCATGCTTTAAGCAGCCTGTATACTTTTTTTAACCCAAAGTAGTAGTGCTCCTTGCTTTCTTGCTACTGCCTATAATTCTTTACATATATATTAGGTCAAACCGTATGAAATCACCATTTTTATAGGTCAAAAATGACCAAATGAGCAATTCCAAATGGTTCTACTTAATATTCATGTTTGAGTGTGTACATACATGCATCTGTGTGTATGTTTCAGGCAGAAGCACTTTACATATTTTCCTTCAATTAATGTCTACAATATCCTATAAAGTAGGTCAATTACTTCAAGCTATACATGTAAAAACAAGAACTAAGAAAATGTAGTAATTTGTCTATCTGTTGTCTTCCAGGATTCACCTTAGATTTCCTCCCCCATGCCACATGCTCTCCCCAGTGTCCCTGTGATGGGGACTATCTGATTGTCTGCATCATCTTGACTTCAAAGCTGCCTGGGAAGCGATCGGCTGAGTATTCTCAAGCTTGCAGACATCACTTCCCTCATCCTGCCCCAGGATGTGGCATTGCACAAAGAAATAAGTCAGCAGGTCCCCTGGCTTTTATCCCATTAGCAAGCGTTGCTGAAATTAACTCAGAATGTTTCAATCATTGTAATAAACTTATCACAATTTCTACAAGAAATCTTAAATGCAAGACTTTTTTTTTTTTTTTGATTGGATTTGGGCAAAATCTTGTATTTATTTTAGAGGAGTACTAGTTTTCCCAGAAATTTGAAGAAAAAATGTGCTTGTAATATAGTTGAGCAAAGGTGTCCAAACACTGTGAAATCTAGGTCTCTCCTCTTCCAAATTACAGAGCATGAGAAGTGGTTTGCTGGCTTTCCTGTTCCTGCTCTGGGTGTTTTGGGAAGTAAGACCACAGAAATCTAGATTTACATTGTTGGGATTTTTTTTTTTTCTTCAGTAAATGCTTATGTGAATCCATCTTTTCCTGTTGGTCTTTGACTGGTTTGTTTTCATCTCACATCCTTGTCTGAACTGAAGTTATTAAAATAAAAAAGCCTTTGCACTAGGTCATGAGAACATTGTGTTAAACCCTATTCACAGCTCACATTTTTAGTGCCCCGTGGCAGCAAGGAAGCTGGCTTTGAGTAACAAACCGCAGCATCTTCAGGATTCTCTGGGAGGGAGACAGGACTTGAAGTTGTCAGCCATAACACCAAAAAGCAAACCAAAGTGAGAAAAAATCCAGAGAAATATCTCTACCCCAACAATCCAGTTCACTAACTGAAAAGAAAGTAGAGAGAGCCTTTCCCAGGGCAAAGCTCGCAAGAAAGGATCTCTTAGGATTGCACTTTTCCCAAACGGAGGTTTCTGAAATGCTTGGTAATTTGTACGTGTGCCCTTGGGGATCTGCAGGGTTCCCGTGAGAATTTTGGACTTCGCGCTTTCATTTTAATGATCATCTGAAACTAACTAACTTAAGCATACCCTGCATTATTTGGGTGACCACCTTGTAACCAGGAACTGTGGCATGATTTCAGGGCCCGGGTTTACAGTTGTGTGTAAAAATTATTGAGAATTATGGAAAAGTCAACAGGGGAGAACCGAATATGCTAAGCAAAAACTAAATGATGTCATGAGCATTGTATGAAGGAAAGCTCTGGAGTAGAGAAAGGATGGGAGAATTGTATCACACCCATGCATTAGTAAGATAGGGACATATTCACATCGGGAGCCGTGATCTAGGTACAGGGAGCTTACACTGAGTGTCACATTAACTTAATGGAGTTCATTTCAAAGATGGGCTTATAATTTTAAACGCATGTATTTTTAAATTTATTTTGCTTTAATGCTGTAAAAGAACTGTAGGTCTATGGAGTATATAATTATGTTAGTTTGTATATGTGTAAGCGTATTAGTTTGCTAGGGTAGTAGTAACAAAGTACCACAAACTGGGTAACTTAAAAAACATACATTTCTATCTCCCAGTTTTAGAGATTAGAAGTCCAAGATAAAGGTGACAGCAGAGCCATGCAATCCTCTGAGGAGCTAGAGAAGGATCGTTCCAGGTCTCTCTCCTAGCTTCTGATAGTTCTTTGGCTTGTGCCAGCTTAACTCCAATCTTCACATGGCCTTCTCTTCTCTATGTGTGTCTGTGTTCAAATTTCCCCTTTTTAAAGACATCAGTCAGTCATATTGAATTAGGGGTCCATTCCGGTATGAGTTCATCTTCGCTAACTACATCTGCATTGATCATTTGTCTAAATAAGACAACATTCCAAGGTTCTGTGGGTTAGGACTTCAGCATATAAATTTTTTTTTTTTTATCACAACTGTCAGGGTCTACAGTTTTATTTTCTTCTTCAAATGTTATCGTGGTGTCTTTCATGTGATATTTTGTATCCAAGTTATGTTTTTATAATAAGCTGATTTACATTTCAGAAGTCTCCTAAAGGTGGATGTATAATAAGCAAATGGTTAAGAGAAAGCAAGAGACCCTAGGATAATTTCAGAAATATTGTGTGGTTTCTAGGTTGAATTTTTAAGTACAACATAAAACACTTTATTAGTTGTAAACAAAAATGCAAAATCTGTAGTCATAAAAATATTTTATTGGTAATTTTACATAATATTGACTGGGGCTGTAAATACTTTTTCTTTGAGGATATTGAT
>CAUYRT010053860.1:0-33045 GCA_963574885.1 Lepilemur ruficaudatus
TTGACAGAGTAGGTTTTTGAATGTAACAAGATAAGTCAACTTGAGTGGTAATATATTTTGGGAAATCAGCTCACTACAAATTGTGACTGTAAACATTGTACTGTAAATGCTTTGTAGTTTTCCCCCAATTAAAAAGAAAAAAATTTCTTTTACCAAAAAAATGTACCAAATGAGTAATGATCTATTTCTAACTTTGAAGAGTCTTTAGTTTGGTAGGGAAATGGATGTTTGAAAGTACTGAGCTAAGTAGTTCTGTTTCTGTAGCAAAGCCAAACAATGATAACAATGATGACAGTGATAATAACAAAAGCTTTGTTTTATTAACCGATCTACTAGACCGGTCATAATACCAGGTAACAAGCCTGCCAGGAACAGGTATTATGATGTTCACTTTAAGATGTGGAATTAAAGTTCAGAAAGGCTAAATAATTCTTTTGTGGTGACACAGCCAGTAGGTGGTGAAGATGAGATTCAAACACAAATCTGTTTTTAATTTTGTGTGCTTTCCCACTATGCCAAACTGCCCGCCAAATAGTACAGATATAAACTATTAATATAACTGTATTATCTATTAGTCTGTTTACTTCAATCATCAGCACACATAATTGTGAGTTGATTATTGCTACAAAACCACATATAAGAGGAATACTGTAACTCTGATGACACCATTATGAAACCGTTGAAGCTGGAGGGACTCAGTCTTGATTATTAAAATACAGCAGCCATATCAGCCGTATGCATTGCCTCCGTGAACGTTCACTGTCACCAATTCATTTTCCCTTCTCACAGAAATATGCTCTTGACGTCATGCAGCCTCATGCTCTTGACGTCATGCAGTGACAGATAGCTCCTCCTGCCCCTTCGTGACATGTGCTACAGACTCAGGTCTCAGGGAGGTCATGTGCTGGCATTTCATGGCCTTTTGCCCCAGGTGCTTCTCTGCGGCTGCCTGATACATGGTTAATTGCTTCTTAGATAATAATGGACTAAAGAGAAACAGATTCACACATGCAATTTCATGGTTAGAAGGGGGAAAACCCCAACAAACAAACAGAATTCCCTATATTGTTTGCACATAGATTTTAAAACATATTCTAAATTTTACCCTTGATTTTCCTTCAAAACACCATTCATCTCTAATATTTCCTTGATTTTTTTTTTTTTTTTTAAAGCTAGGGGCAGATTCTTTCATTTAATTGCATACTTCCTTGCTCTTTCTTCTTCACTCATTCCACCATTATTTACCGCGTGCCTGCTCTATGCTAGGCCTCATCCTACATACAGGGGCACCAAGGCAAATGAATATGGTTCCTGCCTTCCAGGAACTTTTGGTGTTTTATTGTATAAATATAATGTTTATATTGTGCCCACAAGACACCATAATGTGGATGAAAAGTGGAAATGCATGTAGTGGTTAGCTATCAGCACCATGACACTTGGCGACGTACCATTCCAAAACTCAGCGGCTCCAAACAACACTCACTCACTGTCCTTCACTACACCATGGTGGATGGTGTGTTAGTTTGGTCGGGCTGCCATAATGAAATACCACAGACCGCGTGGCTTAAATTAAAAAACATGTTTTTTTTCACAGTTCTGGAGGTCAGAAGTCCAAGATCAAGGTGTGAGAAGGTTTGGTTTCTTCCAACGCCTCTCAACTTTGCTTGCAGATGGCTGTCTTCTTGCTGTGTCTTCAGATGTTTTTTTTTTCTTGGCACGAACATGTCTGTGTCCTAATTTCTTATAAGAACACTGGTTATATTGCATTAGGACCCATCTACATGACCTCATTTTATCTTAATTACCTCTTCAAAGGCTCTGCCTCCAAATATAGTCCCAATCTGAAGTACTAGGGGTTAAGGCTTCAACATAAGAATTTTTATTGGGGATATAATTCAGCCCCTAACAGATAGGGTTTAGTTGAATTAAGCTGTGTTCCAGTGGGCTTGGCAGATCTCACATTTCTCAGTCTTCTGGAGAAGTTGGCTAGCTGGGGTATATCTTTTCTTGGCAGAAGTTGGAAGCTTCCGGAAAGGCGAGCAGAAACACGCAATGTCTCTGAAGGTCTTGGCTCAGATCTTGTACACTATCGCCTATACCCACATTCCGCCAAAACAAATCCCATGGCTGAACCTAACTTTAATGGGGCATGGAGTAAACTTTGCCTCCAGTATAAGGAAGTGCAGAGTTACAAAAGAAAACATGTGGACACAAAGAGGGGTGAAGAATTGGGAAAAATAATACACTCTGGAAAATTTTAACACTCAAAATACTATATCATTAAAGGTAGTAGGAGACCGTTAGGAGAGGCACGGTATGGGATGAATTTAGAAGTTTTTGAATGCCGTGAGTGGCCCTTTTGTAGCTCCAACCCCCTCATCTCCCACCGAATTAGTTGGTTCTCAAAACTTTCTGGTTGTTCAGCTGACTTGGAAAAACTTTCTGCCCAACTGTGAATGGTCATGTGTTCTAGGAGGCCAAGGTACAGAACTCTGCTAATGGCCTGTTGAAGCTTAGTGGGTCATGACCATGTTCACAACAACACAAGGGGGTAGAGTGACTGAGGTCCCCCCTTCACTGAGGCTGCATAGCAACCTCCAGACTAAGGATCACATCAGCGCTGCTGCATGCCCCAGAGCAGAATGTGTGCAGCTTCTAACCAGGGCCGGCTTCATGCGTGAGCAACCTGGGCAATCCCACCGGGACTTTGTGCTTAGGCAGGTCCTGTGCTTGCTTTCGGGCTCTGCTGTTGTCGTTTTGAAAATCTTAATAATTTTGAACAAGTGGACCTGCATTTTCATTGTGCACTGGGCCCTGCAAATTCTGTAACTGGTTCTGCCTGCACGACTTCATGCAGCATCCCTGCCAGTTGCTTTTGTGTGGTCAAGTCTGTCCAAATTGAAATGGAATGCATGCACCTGCAAATCTGGTACTGTGGGTAGCAGAAACAACAATTACAGCCGCCAGTATATACTAAATTACAATCATCACCTTGTACTAAATTATTACATTAGGTATTTCTAGGTAATATTTCTCTTTTTTCCTCACAGCAACACAGCAAAGTCCATGTCATTACTATTTTATAGAACAGGAAGTTAGCTCTAGCTGCAAGAAAACTCGCCCAAATTGTTACAGAGCTGGTTCACGACAGAGCCAAAAATCAGACAGAAATATGTGGCTCCAAAGCTCATGTTTCACCAAAATTAACTATTTGCTGTGACATTTCCCTGATAGGCACTGTATTTTCGGAAGGACAATTGCCTTCTTGACTATTTTCATCAGGGAACTCATTTTACTTTTGGACATCTCCAACTGCAAGAAAGGTCTTACTCATTCTGAAAGACAGAGAAAGCTTCGCACACAGGGATACTTATCAGAGCATTGTTTAAATATATAAAACATTTGGAAATAAGCTAAATAGAAACTAAGGTACTATTATATAATTATTAACATATAAATTGCACTTATGAAGATTTTAGAGATATAGAAAATAATTTTTTATAATGTAAATAATGACACAAAATTGTTCATTTCGACAATGTGAAAAGTACATAGAGAAAAGACTTGAAGGAATTATCCTAAGATGTTAATGTAGATTATTATCTCAGGACTAAGGGTCATTTTTATTTCTTCTTTGTGTTCTTCTGTGCTTTCCAAAATTTCCACAATCAATGCAAATTCCATTTGTAACTTAAAAAGACGGATGGAAAATATGCTGTTTATTCAATAAATGTCCATTGAGCACCTACTCTGTGTTAGGTACTGTTCTTGGCACCAGCAGTAAATAAGACAAAGTTCTTGCCTTCATTTTGCTTATATTCTATAGTTGCTATTTTAATGAAATCTGTCATGCTTATTCAAACATCTGTGTTAAGTTAATAGGCGCAATCAGACCCACAGGCAAGCAAAAGTTTTTTTTTTTTTTTTAATGAATTGTTAAGTCAATTTTATTTTTGGAAAGTTGATTTTTTTAGTGGATAGGCTCAGTGTCTTGAGAAGTCTTTATTTCAGGGGTTTTAATTCTGACAAAGAGTCTATTAGCTGTCCCTCTTAGCTTTGAGCCATTTTTAAATTATTCAAGCATGTTTTCTCTGGCTTAAGTCAGGCCAACACTAGAGATATTGATGGGACAGCACCAAGTATGGGGCTTTTGGGTATACTTCTAAGATCTGCATTCAAGTCCCTGATTTTTAAATATACTCTGGGTGTGGCTGCTCCGGGGGTGGGTTCATGTAATGTAAATACCTACCAGAGAGTCGTGAAAGATTTTCCCAAAAGCCTTATTGACAGTAAGATATATTTATGGAATTCTCCCATTAGACCAGTTTAGAAACTCTATCAAAGAAGGAATGAGCTCTGAGTGGCGTATCATGCTCTTACCCATACCATTTCTTAGAGTCCGCTGCCTGTGTGCAAAGCGTTTTCTAAATGCCCACAAACCATCTGTTAAGTAATTCGTTATAGCATTTCCCTGGTGAATAATATTAAGTTCATCTGTCTATGGGTTGGGAATTTGCTTTTTTTTTTTATAAATCAGAACAATATTTTCCCATAATAAAGTCCTTGATGGGCTGAATGGAGAATCACAAATACCTTGATAGGTGGTCCTTGAGATGGAAAATAGTCTCTAATCCCTCCTAGCCTGAAGACCTAGAAGTGTCTTGGCCTCCTCTGTGTTGTCCTGAGGCCCTCAGAGAGAGGTGAGCTCTGTTAATTAAACACTCTTCATCTAAAACAAAGCTTGCCAGCCCAGGGAGATTTCAGAAGGACCATAAATGTGAATTTTATTTTGCATTTAAAAAGCCATGCTTTATCCAATTGACATGTTGGAGAAAAGATTGATAGGGGAACTTCTTAAGAACACGAGAGGGGCTGGTAATTTGCATATTAATTTATGTACCCAAAATGAATGCAGACAGCCATAAAATGCACTTGTAATAATTATACTACCATTGAACTGTGGGCTTTTAATTAAATGGAATGTTTTTATCTTGTGTTTTTCACGTTAACCATGTTGCTATGGATGTCAAGCTGTTCTTGCAAATCAAAGCGTTGGAGATGCCTGATCCTGGGCTTTCATCGCAGTGGCCCGCATTCCAGGGCTGTGGCGGCTGGGGCTGGTGCTCCGGGCCAGCTCTGGGCACCTCTGCTTTATGCACACTTTAAAGGAGGGCAGTAGCAACCCAGCTCGGTCACACTGGCCCAGGACAGGCATGACAAACCCAGGCTTTGGAAATGAGAAAGGAGCAAGGCTGGCAACCTGTGAGCCTTTTCAATAAATCAGAAAACGAAACCCTGGGTGTTCTTCTTGAGACGTGTTTGCACTGTTTGTCGGTGCTGGTTATTTTGATCTCCATTTACATTGTGGGCATATCAGTGGTGGAGACAGAACTGCATTATCCAAATGATCATTTTCACACTTTTCAATGCAGCAATGAGAACGGTCCCCCCCTGCCTTTTTTTTTGTTCTTCAAAAAAGCTGTTAAATGGAGTCACTTGTGACTGATGTAAACGATTGCCATTGTGTTTTGATGATCGGGGTTGGATGTGCTGAGACTTTTGTTTTTTATGTGAGTTGCACATTCTGATATCTGTCTTCATGGCAATAGCAGATACTGGGCACGTCCAAGCCAATGTGAACCAGTTCTGTTTCCTAGAAGAGGCTCGAGGGCTCTAGGGCTGGGGCTGGAGAATGTCTTTGTGGTCATAAAATGAATAACTCACAGCCACTGTTCACATGACCAAGGGAATTGACAGGGAGCGTGACATCAGATATATGCAAGGCATTATTGTGCGTTATGACTTTGCTAGAACTTGGGCACCCAGGGACATTTTAGTGGCTCTGTATTGCATCAGTCACCTTTGGTTACAGGTAAAAAGAGGAGTTTATTATTAGAGACACTGGTAGGTATGTTTCATGGAACTCAAGGGCAGGGATGGGGCTGGGATTCAGAAACAATCATTACAGGAAGTAGGAATTTGGCAAAAACCCAGGGAATGTTCCAGCCATCTTTTGGTCTCTGCTTCAATCTGTGGTTTGTGCTTCATTCTTTTCTCTCGGCAGACTGGCTTTCCCTGTCATTGTGCCTTCGGGGCAGGCTGAGCAGAGACCACCGAGACAGCCTAAGGGCTCATCCAGTCTTGCTGTGAGTCTCTGACTTGGTCATTCTTTCTCTTTCTCAATTCCAAATTCCAGAGACGAGACCTGGGCCCCACTTAGATCTGCTGCCGAGCCCTGATTCGGTCAGCTGCCGTTTGGGACAGAGGGAGTGTGTATGTGTATGCGTGTGTGCGTGCACACATTTGTGAGGGTATCTGCATGTGGAGCAGGGCAGCTGACAAATGTGACTATGGACAGGTGGGGACAGTTAATGACACACCAGCTGGCCTTATCTCTAGGCCTTTACCTCTTTTTAATTTGACATATTCACTGACTTCATCTAGGAATTTTCCTAACAAGGCAAAAAGATCCTGAAAACCAGGACCACGGTGGTAAGGTCTTGGCAACTCATATCTTTTTAAAGCTAAGGGGACTCTAAATACATTATGTGTTCTTCAGATGAGTCACTTAAGAGAGCATCAGTGTGACCACAGTCTGGTACCCAGAGCTGACAAGAGAGGAGGGAACACAAATGGGTAGTGATCTCTCAGGCTGAGACCAGGATGCTTCAGAGAGGTAGATCAATGCCAACACACTATTCCTCCCACATAAAAGAAGGACTTGGTCAGAGAGCACTCGGAAATTATGCCCATCGTCTACTAAGTGGTCCACATAAGGACAGTCTGATTATAGCTGTAATCAAAATTTTGAAAGCAGGGACAGAGATTCTACCTGTAGAATTCTACAGAGATTCTACTCTCTGCAATCTTCTAAATTTTAGTTTCAGCTTTGTCCTATTATGAAAACCTCTCTTGTCCTTCTTTTTCAGTGTCCCAAGTTGTTGAGATTAAGGACCATATTCTATGGTTTTTGTACCAAATTTTCCTGAAATTCTCAAAAGATGCAAACCTTTTTTTTTTTTTAAGCTGTGAAATTAAAAGCTGAAGAAGGGAAAAGCTGCAACTGTGAAGTTTTTATTGCTATTATGACATAAATTATCAGGGAATAATCAAAACATAAATTTCTGTCTAACCCAAGAAACAAGATAAAATGAGGAGCTGCGATGGTGCCTGGATTCATCAAGGAACGTGGAGTTATTCTGTCACCTCCATCGCTGTAAATCCTGAGTGACATTATCAGAGAAGGTGTAGAGGCCTTGCCAAGGGAACACCCACCCCAAGGGGGCTGATTTTGCAATTTGGTTACTGTGTAAATTTGTATCTGGCTTTCTTTCCTTTTTGTCTCAGAGTTGTAGCACTTTCTACCTCTATAATGCCACCACCCATTGTGTATTAAAATCATGCATATTCATGTCTTATTTTGCATAATAGATTGTAAGGCCTTGAAGTGAGGGCATGTGCCAAGTTATATAATTTGTAACTATGCGATTAGGAGTTGCTGTCCTTTTGCCCCATCCCCACCCAGTCTTCTCTATTCAGACTGTGTTGGTATCTTTGAAGGGAGCCTGTTATACAACACCCTCTTCCCCATCTAATTTTTCAATTGGTTGGAAAATAAGACAAAAAGAGCCAGCAGTGGGAAAATAGAAAGGTTGCGCTTGTCACTGACGCAGGCTGGGTTGCAGGACCCGGAGGTGCGGGCGAGTGTGGGAGGTGGATGTGCTGCCTCTTTCTCCTCATGCACTTTGGAACAAGCGATGTCTGCAAGCGACTGTCTTACCTACAAGGCTGTTTTCACGGTCCGAGGGGAGGAGGAGAGGAGGGAGCAGATCTCACCTGCCTCTGATGAGAATCTGTGAGAGTTCAGTTCTATGCAATGGAGAATTGGAACCACACAAGCCAGTCAAAGAGCAGTTAGTTGTAGGGCAGGTGGCTGGGAGGGTTTGGGGTGCAGTTTCCATGTGTCCTTACAGAAACCAGAAGTGGCGAGCTCCGCAGTACAATAGCTGTGCCTTTGATTGCTCGCTTTTTGGCCAGAGCAGATCACAGGGCCTGGTATCCAGGAAGTGCCCAAGAAATACTACGGAAAGGATGGGTAGAGAAACTGTCAAATACCAGTCTCTGAAAAATAGCAGGCATCTCATAATACTCATTGAATAAATAAGTGCTTAAATGCTTTAAGCAACAAATTGACCCTGAAGAGAATTGTAAAGAACTATAATAATAATTGGGTTATGACCATAGGCTATGTCCTTTCATGGCTCTCAAGAATGACAACCTGAGGAGACTTGCCCTCAGGACCTGGGACATGGATCTTGGTCCCTAAGATTCTGAGTTTTGTGACTATGGCAGGTCCTGTGGTCCCTGTGGGTGCTGAGGTTGACCTGCCAGAGTCAGAGAGACCAAGCACTGATGAACCAGGCTGTGGGGAGTCAGCCTCAGTTCAAGAACGGTCCCTGAATTCTAATTAACCATACATGGACTTACCACCCAATGGCTAGTGCCACGGCTGCTGAGGTTGGGAGATAGTTAGTCTTGGCTCCAAGCACCCTAAGTGGATTCCATGGTTTTCTTGAATAGGAGAGGGATTTGATACAATTAATTGGCATTAATTCAGTGACGGAAGGTGTGTTTAAAGAACATTTTGGTTTTTAATGCAGCTTATTGGTAAGACAAAGACTTCTCTTTTGTGCATTTCAGTGTGCCAGTTAGGTTTCCTTGTTTCTAATATATATATATGTCTATGTATATTTCTAGAAATATAAGTTTCGGCACTATCTTCCTTTCTTAGCCTCTGGACAGAGAGTTCTGATAGTTAAATGAGATAATACATTTAACAACTACGATGCTTTAGTACAGGCCACATCTCAAACCCCTTTTTGAAATAGTTCTAGTTTTTTTGGTTCAGTGCAGGTGGCCACGCTGGCAGAAGTGGCCAGGTGGCACAGTCACTCCTGAAGAGGAGGCACTTCCTTTGCCCGGAAAGTCTCTCCAAACTCAGGGTGATGTTAGGTCAGCTTGTTTATCTTTGCACAAAGGAAGGATGAGCAGAGCACAGCTCAGTGCTGCGGAGTTCAGTTCCCTTGCTGCAGTCTCAGGTGAGGCTGAACAATTTCCTGTTTGCTTGCGAAGGAGCTCAGGAAATTTCACCACAAAATGTGACTCCTTGGTATAAAGAATATTTTGAATTAAAGGCTTTTAGAGATTAATAAGCCCTTGGAAGAGGGTTGCCCTCTATATGAATAAACCAGAAAAAAAAAAGGACTTCCCTTCCTCTCCCTGTTATCTATCTCACTATATTGCAGAAAAGAGGATCCAGAATGCAACCAGACCTGGCCCAAATAATTTGAAACATAATACCTGTCTCTCAGGGTAATTTATAAATCCATCTTTTTCCCCGTCTAGTCCTTCTTCCTAGCAACTATGTATTGCCCCTAAACAGAATTGCCTATACTGCTCATTTTTCCTGCCCTCCAAAAAGACAGGTCTGAGAATATCTGAACTTCAGTGGGTTATTGGGTAATCACTCTGTGATTCTCCCCATGTGCATGGTAAATAAACCTTTCTCTTATTAATCTGCCTTAATTGTGAGTTGATCTTTCAGGGAACTTTCGTGGGAAAGGGCAAGTTTCCCCTCATCCCTACACCTGTGACTTCTGCCATGGATTTGAAAGTCAGGAAACCTTGGGCGTGAGGAGGCTGCCCTGCTGATGGGGCAGTTTCTTTTTATACCTCATCTTCTGGGTATGTTTATAATAAGCTGTTACGGGTTGAATTGTGTAACAGAACCAGGCCCGAAGTCAATGCTCAAACTTTCGTTGAGTGCATGTGCTTCTATTCTTAAGGGAAAAACAAAAATAAAGACAAATCTGTCTTTTCTTCTGTGCTTGCTACACAGTCCCAAACTGAAATCCGTATTCCATGGTAAAAACGCGCCTACAGGAGGAGGAGAATAAACAGAAGAGATAGACCCGCCAGATGGGAAAAGGTACGCTGGCGCATAGCAATAATAGTAACGACATATGGCTTTTGTTGTTGTTCTTAGTGTAATTCTCTCAACTGTGTTTGAGTTGCGAAATGGAAATTTGCCCATGTACGTATTATGATTCTTGATTCATAATCAAGGCCATGGAGTGATAGAAAGTAAAGGAAGAAGATGTGGCCCCTGCCGGGGAGTGGCTGTCTATCTCCACTGTTTCCAAATGGCCCAAGCTGTGCTGTGCTGCTCAAAGCCGGGCTCCAGCACATTTCTCTTGCTCTCTCCTGCCCACCCTGTTGCTGGGTGTCCCCGTCCAGCCAGCTGTTCAGAGTTGCTGGGCCAGACTGTGCTTAGAATAGCAAACTGCTTATGAATGTGAATTCATTTTCCCCAGAATAGGCAAGAAATAGATGCAGGTATGTTTGACATAATTTATGAAAATATGTTGATGCTTACATGAAAGAAATGAATCCATTATTCTTTTTTTTAAATACATTTTATTGTGTATGTTTAAGGTATATAGCTTGATGGTATGGGGTACATATAGTCAAAAGGTTTCCGTAGTGAAGCAAATTAACGTATCCATCATTTCATGTACTTAGCCCCTTGTTTTTTGTTTTTGTGGTAATTGAGTATGAATCACATATATAGTACAATTTTATTTTATTTATTTTTTGAGACAGAGTCTCACTCTCTTGCCCAGGCTAGAGTGAGTGCCGTGGCATCAGCCTAGCTCACAGCAACCTCAAACTCTTGGGCTCAAGCGATCCTTCTGCCTCAGCCTCCCGCATAACAATTCTTTACAGTAGGTACAGTTATCGTCTCCATTTTGCGGTAGAACCAATGGAGGCACAGAATAACTCGCGTAAGGTCGCACAGCCAATAAAGGGCAGAATCAGGGTCCCAGCCCAGGCAGACTCCGTTCTATTTACTGCTCTGCCCTGCTGCCGCCCTGAGTTTGCAAGCCTTCTGATGACAGAACAGCACGGGGAGCAGCCCTCTTACTCCTCCTTTTCCTTTTCTTCCTTGGTCCCTTTTGTATAGATCAAGTGGAGGAGTCCAGCCTGTCCCCTAGTCTCATCAGGGAGGGAAGGAGAAGGAGAGAGAGAGAGAGAATATATGAGGGTGGCACTGTCTAGATGCTTCCAGAAAAGCGAGCTGTGGCAAGGACTGAAACTCCTGCGTTTGATTTCCTGAGCCAGAATTCTGAGATGAGTGTGCTTAGAGACTCTGCAACAGCAAGAGCAGGCATCAAAATCCGTTTAACCCTGACCTCAGGGAACAATCACCTAACAGAGAGGAGCTAGAGCTACCTTTGGCTTTACACCGCACACTGCAGCCAGGAACATGTGTGCGTCAGTGTGCTCTTTAGCATTCTGTTATGAAAGATAATGACTTGTTTATATTAAGCAAGGCCCCAGTGGCCTCTTTGTAAATCTCAGTCCTGAGAAAATACAGCCAGAGCTGCAAGCCCAAATAGGTAACATTTTGATAAGCTTGTGGAAATTTCAACTAGAGAGTTCAGGCACCCATGGCTGGGATGAGGGCAAAAAACTCAGAGCAAAGCACATTCAACCAACAAACTCTTTCGAAGGCACGCTTGTTTGGCATGCTGCTAGGCACTGGGAATAAAAATATGAGTAATAATGCTACCATTTGTGCTAAAACAATATATGCTTGCCATATGCATACATTATCTCTGAAAGGGAGCAACAGAATGTGGTAATAAGATTACCTGTGGGTGGTTAGGGAACAGAGGTGGGAGGGAGACTAACTTGTCACCGTAAGCCTTTATGCTTTGTGAATTTGGTATCAGAGGCATATACTACCTGTATATTACCTGTTCAAAAAATAAATGAGGGCCGGGCGCGGTGGCTCAGGCCTGTAATCCTAGCACTCTGGGAGGCCGAGGCGGGTGGATTGCTCAAGGTCGGGAGTTCGAGGCCAGCCTGAGCGAGAGCGAGACCCCGTCTCTACTATAAAATAGAAAGAAATTAATTGGCCAACTAAAAATATATACAAAAAATTAGCCGGGCATGGTGGCGCGTGCCTGTAGTCCCAGCTACTCGGGAGGCTGAGGCAGGAGGATAGCTTGAGCCCAGGAGTTTGAGGTTGCTGTGAGCTAGGCTGACGCCATGGCACTCTAGCCCAGGCAACAGAATGAGACTCTGTCTCAAAAAAAATAAATAAATAAATAAATAAAAATAAATGAGGCAGGAGGGAGATACAAATATGTAAATGTGTAAATGGAGAAGTAAATAGCAGCATAAGAGCTCTCTAAGTCAAGTCTAAAGTGCTAAGGTTGTTGACAGCGATGGAGGAAATCAGGACATAAAGACAAAATTTACCAATTTGTCTTCCTGGCTTCAGGTTTTAACCATGATAGTTATTTACAAGAAGTCTTTCTACCATGTCCTAGTTTTTTTTTTTTTTTAAGTGGGTTTTCTAGTCATTTTCCAAAAACATCACAAGAGCAGAGGCAGGTGAGACCTGCCTGAGGCAGAAGGGATTTTGTTCTTCCGTAGGCTTTGGCCTCCTCCTCCCGTCATGGACAAAGGTGACGGTGTCAGTAACAACTATTCACCTTGTAAACATGCACCAGTGCCTAGCCGGGCCTGCCCCCTGGCACAGAGAAGTGTTTCCCGACAGGCTCTGCATCTAGCTGGTTCCGGGCCAACGCCACCTGCTCACTCCAGCCTAAACCTGCTGAAGAGCTAGCACAACCCTGAGAACAAGGGTGAAGAAATCAAGTTCTGGTGGTTTTTAGGATAATAAGTGGATAACTCAATTTTCTAGTGTGGATTGTTTTTTCCAGGTTATATTCTGACAGTTTTTAATCCTACCCTGACTTTCCCTCGCATACCCCTCACACCGGGTTACCTTTAGGTTTCCTTTCTCCAAAGCCCAGTGGGTCTGCTAGGGAAATAATAATGTAATGATAACTATGATCGCCTCTCTTTACTGAATGCTTCCAGGGGCCAGGCATCAGGCTAAGTGCCTTACATACATTAGTCTTCATGCAGTCCCCACAAAGGCCCAGTGAGGAAGGCATTCTGGCCTTCTGCGTATTTTGTTTTGTTTTGTTTTTGGTTTTTTGGGTTTTTTTGAGACAGAGTCTTGCTCTGTTGCCTGAGCTAGAGTGCCGTCGCATCAGGCTAGTTCACAGCAACCTCAAACTCCTGGGCTCAAGCAATCCTCCTGCCTCAGCCTCCCGAGTAGCTGGGACTACAGGCATGTGCCACCATGACCGGCTAATTTTTCCTATATAGTTTTAGTTGTCCAGCTAATTTCTTTCTTTTTTAAGTAGAGACAGGGTCTCACTCTTGCTCAGGCTGGTCTCAAACTCCTGACTTTGAGTGATCCTCCCACCTCGGCCTCCCAGAGTGCTAAGATTACAGGCATGAGCAACCGCGCCCAGCCTGTTTTATTTTTGAGACAGTCTCACTCTGTTGCCTGGCTAGAGTGCCATGGTGTCAGACTAGCTCACAGCAACCTCAAACTCCTGGGCAAAAGTGACCCTCTTGCCTCAGCCTCCCGAGAAGCTGGGACTACAGGCACGCGCTACCATGCCAAGCTAATTTTCTCTGTTTTTAGTAGAGACAGGGTCTCTCTCTTGCTCGGGCTGGTCTCAAACTCCTGAGCTCAAGAGACCCTCCCGCCTCGGCCTCCCAGAGTGCTAGAATGACACACGTGAGCCACCGTGCCTGGCCAGGCTATCTGTGTCTTGCCAATGAAGAAACTCAGAGAGATAAGCAGCTAGTGAGTGGTGACTGGATTGAAAATCTGACTGTGTGGTTATGAGCTCATAATGCTGGGCTATAAAGGCTCTTAACCACTTTGCTATACTGCTTCCCATAAAGTTTATTTTAATATTAGCCTAATCCAACCCTATTTAGGAAGGGAGATGCACTGCCAAAAAATCACTTATGATATCCTAAAGCTAAATATAAAAGGCTTTTCTATTATTGCTTGTTTGGGTCAATTCAGGCCAAGGCTTCCCTCCAAGGGCCTGTGCAAGCAAGGGTTACGTGGGAGCATAGCATTTGGGCAGACAGGAAATGAGCCCAGTTCTACTGGCTCGGAGTCAGGGCCCTAAAAAGATCCACTAACAGGGAAAGTTAAGCTTATAAAATCAGCATGGAAATGAAAACCTTAGGCCAGGCCCTGGGATCAAAAATGTTAAGACTCTCCTTCCGGTTTACTGCCCCTGGGGAGGGGAGTTTCAGGTGGGGAGCAGGCCTGGGGATGAGCATTTTGCAGCTGATAGCTGAGGGTTTTGTGGGCTGGCTTCTGGGTCCCATTGGGACATCTTCTTGGAATTCTAGATATATGTTCAGGGCCCCGAAGAAAGAAACTTCCAGACTCCCTTATTCCATTCTCGTGGCTTCTTCCCCTAGGGTCACACCTGCAGAGGGAGCATTGGGACACGCCTTCCCTAGCTTGCTGTCTTGGATTTGGTGCTGTCATGCCTCCTCTTCTCAAATGCTGATGCTGGAGACCTGGGTGTTCTCTAACAAGCACCCGAGACATTCTTTCCCTATCACTTCCCTGGCTTCTTAATGCTGCCATGGGGAGCTCAGCAGCCACCTGTGCCTGGCCCGGCTGGACCCACTGCCACTCAGAGCCATCACAGCAGCTTCTGTCCTTGGCCAGCCCTGAAGACATCCCCTCTTGCCCTCTGCCTGGAGTGCCCACCCCCTCTGCACTCACACCTCCTGCCCTTTTGCCTTCAACCACTCAGGGTAAAACCCACCACCTACTCACCTGCCACTTGTGTCTTGCAAGTTTTTTCTATGCTCAACGTAACGTAGTCAGTGATACCACATTGCCTTATTGTTACTACTAACAATAACAAGGATTCCAGCTACTACTATTGAGCGCTAACTAAATGTCAGGCACCAACTCATTTATGCATCGTCTCATCAAAAGCCCACAACCATCCTGTGAAGAAGGTACTGTTTCTTACCCTTCCCATGTTACAGATGAGGAAACCGAGGCTCAGGAGATTAAGCAACTTGCCCTATGACACAGACCTAAAAAGTGGTGGAGCTGAGATCTGAACCCAGGTCTCTCTGATCCCAGAGCCACTCTCTGAACCAATGTGGATGTGTTTGCCTTTTCGCTTCCAGCAGTTTCAGTTTGTTAAAGGAGATTTTGATTTCTTCTGGATTTCTCCTTTCGCACGCCCAATCCCGGGCTCTGCTGGCAGTGGGCACTTGCCCAACTGATCTCAGTTTGCAGGAACTTTGTTAGCACCCTCAAGCCCACTGGGCATCAAACTCTGCTCCTCTCTGGCAAGGTGGCCAGGAGCTAGAAGCAGGAGGAGGTGCAAAGTTTGGGCAATAACCAATGTCCCCTGTAGTCGGGCTCTGTGGCTTCCCAGAACTCCCTTCATTGCCACATCACAACTCACATGCCTCTGGCACTGCGGCTCCTTGTAATTGGGCAGGGAAATGAGTGACACCTCTTTGGGTTTGTTCAGATAGCTGGAGCACCTTTGAAAGAAGATTGCCTTTATATCACCGCATTGCCATGTAAATTGAACTCTGCCGTGTATCATCTGCCCCCTTGTGGACTGTGCTGCCCTGACATTTTGAGGGAAGAGAAGGAAAAGAAAATACAGGCAGTCTCTAAAATTCCTGGAAAAATACCATTGCCTGAAAATCTTGCAGGCTCAGGGAATTGGCCATTCTGACTTTCACTGACCAGGGACAGAAGAACGCCTTGGAAGTTTTCTGGGTTCATTTACTCTGTGACTGGGTTGCAGACAGGCTCAGCTCTGTGCTTTGTGGCAATAAAACACACGTAGCAGGTCTCTGCATCTTCCTGAGCTCATAGCTATCTCCTTTTTCTAATATGAGTCATCTCCCAGCAGTCTCCTCTCAAAAATTGCAAGTCCTGTTGATTCTGCTTTCTTTACCATGCCTTTCCCCCTTCCCTGTTGCCATCACCTTAGCCTGTCCCTAGTCCCCTCACTGTTGCAATGACCTCCGCACCGGCATCTCCCCCCCTCCTCCTCTTCAACCCATTCCTCACACCACATCCGTGTTAATCATCTAACACCTGGCAAATGAGGCTCCCCCTGCCTACAGGGGAAAAAGTTTCAAGGTCCCAACCTTCCTCTCAGTCAACAAATATCAGCTGACAGCCTACTGTATACAAAGCATGCCTCAGAAATCTACTCCAGCCAAAGGGGTGTGATTACAATGGCTACCAACTGTCCTGGAGGGTTGCAGGAGGCACCTTATACACATTCTGTCTTTTTTTTTTTTTTTGAGACAGAGTCTCACTCTGTTGCCTGGGTTAGAGTGCCATGGCATCGGCCTAGCTCACAGCAACCTCAAACTCCTGGGCTCAAGCGATCCTCCTGCCTCAGCCTTCCGAGTAGCTGGGACTACAGGCACGTGCCACCACGCCCGGCTAATTTTTTCTATATATATTTTTAGTTGTCCAGCTAATTTCTTTCTATTTTTAGTAGAGACGGGGTCTCGCTCTTGCTCAGGCTGGGTTCGAACTCCTGACCTTGAGCTATCCTCCCGCCTCGGCTTCCCAGAGTGCTAGGATTGCAGGCATGAGCCACTGTGCACTCACTTCTTCAGTAAATCTTTACAGAGCTTTTTCTATAGGCCGGTCACTGTTCTTGGTGCTAAGGATACAGGGAAGAACAAGCTGGGCATGGCTCTGGTCCTCCCTTCTTGGAGCCTCCAATCTCATGGGAGAGACAATGTTCTTGCTTCAAGCATCTGTATCCATCTAGTTTCTGTGGGTCTGCTTGTCCTGACTCTCACAAATTATGGAAAGCTTCGATTTCAACTTGGCCAAATTCATTTCTTCCCTCCCTCCCTCTTTCCTTTCATCCTTCCACAAACACTTATTGAGAGCCTGCTATGTGCCAAGGACTGTGCTAGGCGCTGAGGATAGAGCAGGAGCAGAGGTCCCTGCCCCCCAGCAGTTGGCTTCCCAACCATTTCTACCTGGCTGCCTCTGCACTTGTACTCATGCCACGACCCGTCTGGATTGTCTTCCCCGTGCCTCTCTACCGACGTTCAATCCGGTCAGCATGGCTCATCTCAAATCTCACCTCCACAGCGGAGCCTCCGCTGACCACCCGCCCTCAGTCATCGCTCTCTTCTCTGAATTCATTCAACCCTTATCGTCTGGACAACTCAAGTGTCTGGACAACTCATTTGGCACACAGCTGATGTTCTTGCATCCTTAACTCTCACATTTACATATGGATCCTATCATCTTAACTTGACTGTTCGTCTCATCACCCCGGAAACATTTTCATTCTCCTCAAGAAACATTAACTGAGCTCCTACTAAGTGTTTCAGCAGTAGAAAACATGATGAACCTCTGTGGAGCCTCTCTCAGTAAACAAAGAGCTTTCAGAACCATTTTATCATTTGATTGTCACAAAACACTACCACTTCCATTTTGTTTCCACTTAAAAATGTAATTTATACCCCCAGGCTAATATCAAAAAGATAAAAAATAACAAATACTGGTCAAGATTCAGAGAGAAGGGAACTCATACACCATTGGTGGGAATGTAAATTAGTACAGCCATTATGGAAAACAGTGTGGAGGTTTCCCGAAAAAAACTAAAAATGGAGCTACTATATGATCCACCAATCCTATTATACTGGGTATTTATCCAAAGAAAAGGAAATCAGTATGTTGAAGAGATACTCCCCCATGTTTGTTGCAGCATTATTCAGAATAGCCAAGACATAGAATCAACCCAAGTGTCCTTAAACGGATGAATTGACAGAGAAAATGTGGTATACATACACAATGGAACACTATTCAGCTATAAAAGAGTGAAATGCTGTCATCTGTGGCAACATGAATGAGCCTGGAGAACATTATGTTAAGGGAAATAAGTTAGGCACAGAAAGATAGCTACAGCAGATCTTACTCATACGTAGGAGCTAAAAAAAATCAAGCTCATTGAAGTAGAGAGTAGAATTGTGGTTAATAGAGGGGAAGTGGAGGCAGGGAGAGGTTGGTTAAAGGACACAAATTTACAGCTAGATGGGAGGAATACATTCTAGTATTATGTAGCACCATCGGGTGACTATAGTTAGCAATATGTGTATCTTTCAAAATAGCTGGAAGATTTGAAATGTTCCCAACACAAAGAAATGCTAAATGTTTGAGGTGACGGATATCCTAAAAACCCTCATTTGATCATTACACATTGTGTGCATGTATCGAAATATCGCATGTACCCCATAAATATGTACAAATATGTATCAAAACATAAATGAAAGAAAAATAAATGTGTACTGTTAAGAAAAATGTAAATTACTTCATAGATAAATATTATTCTTCTCATAAAAGTGAAAACATTATAGATCTGGCTAACATATTCTACGGCCCCCTCTACCCTACTCCACTCCTGACTCCCTCAGATACAGAGGAGGAAACTGAGGCTCAGAGAAGTGACATCGTGTGCCCAAACTAGTGCATGCGGGGGCTTTTCTGACTCTAACCGTCTTGGTGTTCCTATTTTTCCACACTACCTCCCCTGAGGGCAAGGCCCCTGTTTGTACCTTGCTGCGTCCCTGATGCGCAGCCGCATAGGGTGCTGCACCAATGCCAAGGCTCAGCAAATGTTTCCATATCAATGGATTCCCCTGCAGATGCATTTGCTTTGTATGAGGGCATTGCCTTATTAAGTGGGCTATACCGACCCCATCTGGTCAGTGAAAGCTCAAAGTGGCAAGTGAGGCTATGCAAGCGTCCTCCTAGGTATCCCTTCTGCCACTCCTAGGTTCAGTGACATTAGACACCCCAAGAGTCTCCTTTGGGCACCACTACAGTGAGACCTAGTAGAGGCACGTCAAGTGTTTGCTAGATACTCTCTATGTGACTACTAGTGTGCCAGGGGCCATATGTGAGGAGGGGAGAAACACAAGGTATGATATTGTTGAAACGCAGTGACTTGTCCAATACATCCGACACACTTAAAGACCAGGCAGCACATATCCAAGTTCTAAATTATGCAGTAGCTCATGCCTATAATCCTAGCACTTTGGGAGACTGAGGCGGGAGTATCGCTTGGGGCCAGGAGTTCAAGATCAGCCTGGGCAACATAATGAGACCCCATCTTAAAAAAAAATAGAAAAATTAGGTCGAGTGCGGTGGCTCACGTCTGTAATCCTAGCACTCTGGGAGGCTGAGGCGGGTGGATCGCTCAAGGTCAGGAGTTCGAAACCAGCCTGAGCACGAGCGAGACCCCGTCTCTACTAATAATAGAAAGAAATTAATTGGACAACTAAAAATATATAGAAAAAAAATTAGCCGGGCTTGGTGGTGCATGTCTGTAGTCTCAACTACTTGGAAGGCTGAGACAGTAAGATTGCCTGAGCCCAGTAGTTTGAGGTTGCTGTGAGCTAGGCTGATGCCATGGCACTCCAACCCCGGGCAACAGAGTGAGACTCTGTCTCCAAAAAAAATAAATAAATAAAAAAATAAAAATTAGCTGTGCATGGTGGAAGGCGCTTGTAGTCCCAGCGACTCAGGAGGCTAAGGCAGGAGGATCACTTGAGCCCAGGAGTTTGAGGTTGCAGTGAGCCATGATGATGCCACTGCTCTCTAGCCTGGGTAACAGAGCAAGACCCTATCTCAGAAATTAATAAATAAATGAACAAATGAATGAATAAATAATTAATGTAGTTTTAATGATGCTTTGTGGGTCCAGGTAACAGACCAAGACCCTGTGTCATAAATGAATAAATAAATGAAAAAATAAATGAATGAATGAATAAGTAAGCAATGCAGTGCTGATGAAGCTTTGTGGGTCCAGGCAACAGAGCATGACCCTGTCTTATAAATAAATGAGTAAATGAACGAATGAAGTAAATAAATAATGCCGTGCTGATGACGCTTGGGGGTGGTCTAGGGGTGGGAGAGCGTGGCTAGAGCAGCCAGGGAAGGCTTCTCAGAGGAGGTGGGTTGGGCTAAGATAGGTGGGAAGCAGCGTGGAACGCGCAGCTCTCAGGCCGAGGCGAGGGGCAGCGCGCCCTCTGCAGGCGGCAGCGGGAAGGCGACCAGAGACCCGGCGGCGCGCGGCAGACGGGAGGAGGGGGTTCGCGCCTGGCGGCTGCGCTGAGGTTTTCTCACTCTATACCTTGAATCCAACCTCGCACTTCGGGGGCTTTCAATCGCCTTCAGCCCAGTAACAGCCGCGTTTTCTTCTAAAGGGGCGCCCAGCTCTCGTCTCTCCTAGTTGTCCTCAGTTCCCCGCTTGGCGGGCGCGAGCATCTCCTTCTGCTACTCGCCACATTCCCAGCAGACTGTTTTAGCCAACACGCTGAGAGCGCTCCCTACAAAGTTCCCCGTGGGAAAATAACCCGGCGCCTGAAGGCAGGAGGCAGGCCTCTGAGAGAGCCCCCGTGGTTATTTAGCAAACAAACGCGTATTCTGTGCCAAGCTGCGTGCCAAGTGCCTCTTAAACAGTAACTCATTTAATCCGCACTACAGTGACAGGCAGGTGCTGTTCTTGACTCCATTTCACTGCGGAACAAGCTGGGGCACTGAGTGCTTAGTGCCTTGCTCACAGTTTCAAAGCTGGAAAGGGGCAGAGCCATGCCCTTAACCACCATATCCAATTGGCCAAGGGTTCCCAGCCTAAGCCACTCCCTTTCATCTGGGTCTCCCCGGTCATTTTCTAGGAACCACACCATCCAGTGGTACTTCATGACCCTCTCTAAGTGGGTGTCCTGTGCTTTCAGGGTTTTCAGCTGCAAATGCTATATATGGCTTGCTAGGTGCCTCAGTTTCCTCATCTGGAAAATGGTAACCGTAGCCCCTACATCACGAGGTTGCTGAAAGGATTAAATGAGGGAATCAATACACAATTAGAAAAGGGCCTTGACCCACAGTCAAAGCTCAATAAAGGAAAATGGGGCCAGGCACGGTGGCTCATGCTGGTAATCTTACTTACCACTCTAGGAGGCTGAGGAGGGAGGATCACTTAAGCTCAGGAGTTCGAGGCCAGCCTGAGCAAGAGCGAGACCCTGTCTGTACTAAAAACAGAAAAAATTAGCTGGGCGTGGTGGCACATGCCTGTAGTCCCAGCTACTGGGAAGGCTGAGACAGGAGGATCGCTTGAGCCCAGGAGTTTGAGGTTGCTGTGAGCTAGGCTGACGCCACGGCACTCTAGCCCCGGCAACAGAGAGAGACTCTGTCTCAAAAAAAAAAAAAAAAAGAAATGGTAATTGGTGTTATTACTGAGCACTAAGAGACCAAGTCTCCTGGTGTGCCCTCAGGAGCTTCCCCGCCATGGGGCGAAAGAACAAATCCTACTTGCTTTCTGAGCAGGTCAAAGAGAGTCACATTTGCTGTAGTGTTTTCATTGGCATTGGCTTTCAGTGGCTGGGATTGTCAGGAGCTAGGAACATTTGGCCCAGGCCCCGGAGCATGTCTAGCCTAATCAGCCCTAATCAGTCACATGGTTGTGCAGTTGGTACAGCTCTGATGGCAGCGTCCTCAGGTGCCCTGGCAACATGTTCCTCTCTCCTTGGAGTGGCCTGAGTCATCTCTTGTGGCAGACAGTGTTCATTATTGTCACCATCACAACCAGACACCCATCAAGCACTTACTATGTGGAGGGCTCTGTGTTAGGGGCTCATGACCAAATGGCCAGCATAGGCCAACATCGTGTGAACACAGGATGGTAGAAGCACTTGACATGAAGACATACATGTTTTTCACACAGATTTGGGGAGGGGGGGTGTCCCAAGGCCCTGGCTCTTTAGTTCTCTAGCATGGACAATACAGCAGCAACACAGATACCAGGTGATTTCCAAACGCCTCCTGTATCCAGATCTTCCCTCTGAGGGAAGAGCAAACAGTAGCTGCAAGTCAGAAAGGCCCTGTACAATTATTACTGCAGGATCAGAATTGTTCCCAGGTATCAAGTGGCTGGATCCAGCCAAAATTCATTCATGCCAATCAATAAACAAAGGAACAAGGCCGGGCGCGGTGGCTCACGCCTGTAATCCTAGCACTCTGGGAGGCCAAGGTGGGCGGATTGCTCAAGGTCAGGAGTTTGAAACCAGCCTGAGCAAGAGCGAGATCTCGTCTCTACTAAAAACAGAAAGAAATTAATTGGCCAACTAAAAATATATACTGAAAAAATTAGCCGGACATGGTGGTGCATGCCTGTAGTCCCAGCTACTCGGGAGGCTGAGGCAGAAGGATTGCTTGAGCCCAGGAGTTTGAGGTTGTTGCTGTGGGCTAGGCTGACGCCACAGCGCTCTAGCCAGGGCAACAGAGTGAAACTGTCTCAAAAAAAAAAAACAAACAAACCTAAAGGAACAAATCCTACATGTCATTCCTTCCTTCCTTCCTTCAGTCATTCTCTCATTTATTTCTCCCTCCAACGAACATTTACCACACATCCACTATGTGTTAGGTTCCATGCTTGGTGTTAGGAATGTAAAGAAAACAAGACATAGCCCCTAATGGAGACAGACAAGTAAACACTTGGTTGCCATACCATGAAATAAACAATATAATTCATTTATTTAACAAATATTTCTTGAACATCTACCACGTGCCAGGTACTGTTCTAGGCACTGGGGATACAACCATGCATGAAACAGACAAATCCCTGCCCTCGTGCAGTTGGCAGACATAGACTACTTTAGAAGTCCAGAGGAGAGAGCAAAGAATACTGGCTGGTGGAGTCTGGGAAGGCTTGCAGAGGAGGTGTGATCTAAGCTGGGTCTTGAAGGACTATGCCCTGACAGAGAGGCAGGGAAGCGCATTCGGGAAAAGTCATAGTACAACCAAGTTTGCAAATATGAAAGTGAACAGCAGAGTTAGGGAATAGTCAGTGGGACCACAGAGCATGTGCAGGAGGAGGAACAGAACACCAGGCGTGTGGAGCTGTCTCCTGATATAAGGTGCAATGAGATAAAATAGCCCAAAGCCCAGGTCTCCACATTTTTCTGAGAGCCAACCCTGGCTAGAGTTGAAAGGGCGCCCAACACCACCTGCTCCTGTGGTTGTGTTAGTCGGTTTGGGCCTTACCCAATGGTCCGATGACCCCAGCCTCAGGCTTGTCACCTTAGAGTGGGCTCAGCATTCCTTGCTAAGAGCCTTCGTTTAAAAGGAAGATCTGTCCTTGAAAACCCAAAGAAACTTGAATAAAATCAAATTTAACTCTAGACCTTTAGGGTCAAGTCATTTTTTAATGACAATAATTTTTAAATTGGCTGAAAATAGGAAATAGCCTGTACTCTAAAAATGGAGTCTGTAAACAGTGTTTTGGTTATTATAATTCCTATTTAATACTTGTCAAATGGATTGTGTTGGTTGGTATAGAAACTAGCCAGCTTTTATATTTTAATATATTTCATGACCCAAAATAAATAGTTGGACAGGATCACCTTAGAGTTCTCTTTAAAACCCTCTGGCAAGTCAGGTAGCTTGGAGCACATTACCTCACCTCTCTAAGCCTCAGATTCACCAGCTGTGAAATAGAGTAAATAATAATACCTACCTCTTAGGGCTGTTGAGAAGATCAGGAAGATTCCTCCATGTAAAGTGCTTAGGACAGCATCTGGCATATCAGAGGTCAAAATAATGAGCTATGATCCTGATTATGTAGTTTTATAGAAATTACTGGTACCTGGTTGTATTGATTGTTTAATCAGGTGAAGCATGCTTAACTTAATTCAACCTGGCTAGCTCTAGAAACTCCGAAAAGAACCATAGCCCCCTAGTAGAAGGTTTGAGAAGTGATATTGTAGTTCAACCAAGAAAAGATGATTTCCACGTTTTCTGGTGGACCAACCGAGGCACTAACCAGTGATGGGGTGTGATATAACCCAAGACAGATAGAGAAGCCTGGAGCTGAAGTGGGATTATATTTTCAATGGCCAAACTCCCAACTTTCTCTCCTAATTGGCAAACCATGTGCTTTTACCCAGAAGCCCAAGTGCCTTACCCCCGCTTCCCCCAACCTTCACTTCTAGGGTAAAGCCATTACAAAGCTTAATCTTTATAATAAATGGACTCCAGAACCCTGAGCTTAATTGCAAAAGTGAAAGGAGATCTTTTGCTTTTAAAGGTCTCAGTAAATTGTCTCTTCCCAGAAGCTTCTTCCCTAGGAAGTGAAGTCACAGGGTTGGGTAATTAGGCTGGGACCTCATAGATTCCTTGAAATACTACAAGAGCAAAGGGAGCTGTGAGAAGAGCCCTGGTGATCACACATGTGTCCCCTGGGGCAGCTGAGCAGCGTGGTCCGGTTGTGAGGCAGGACGGATTTACTTTTGGTCTTTGATCCCTTTTATAATCGGTGTTGTAAAATAAGTGTTCTGAGTTAGAGCTCGGGTTTATTGCTATAAACACATGTTCCTAGTCCATTCCAAAAGTGTCCTTTTCTTTCTTTATAACCTTTTCTGTGTGTGTGTGTGTGTGTGTGTGTGTATGATTTACATTCTATAGTCCTTGTGGTATTTTCTGGAGACTGTTTTAGAAAATCTGCAGGTCAAGGACAAATCCATTACACCAATCTCCCATGAATGAAATGAATATAATTTAAAGCATGTTGATGAAACAATAACAGTCACAATAATCACAAAATTGTGTAAAGCAGGTGCCCTGGCATTGTCCTAAGCACTTTACACCTATTAACCCCTTTAATTTTTTTTTAATTTTATTTGCCTTTTGCCTCCATTTCCTGGCGATGAGACTATTAACCCTTAATCTTCACACTATTCCTATGAGGTAGGTACCATTTTTACCCCCATATTCCAGATAGAAAAACTGAGGGACAAAGTAGTTAAATAAGTTGGATTGTCGTCAAGTTGAAAATGAGACCTCTAGCCCAAAAGCTTCGATGAGTGGGTCCTGCGCAGGAAGACAGGAACAGGGCGCTCCGCTCTGGGTGAGATCAGGTGATAAGGGAGCTCTAGACCTCAGTCGGCCTCTGCCCAAAGTAGAGGGCAGGCTTCATCTACTTCGGCTCCATGAGCAGGAGTAAGTCCAGGTTTTGTGAAGATATCAGCTTTTATAACTTTGGCGCCCTCTTTTAAAAAAACACACAAGAAATATCTTTTGAAAAATTGTACAAAACCTGGCCAGGTGTGGTGGCTCACGCCTGTAATCCTAGCACTCTGGGAGGCCAAGGTGGGCGGATCGCTCAAGGTCAGGAGTTCAAAACCAGCCTGAGCAAGAGTGAGACTCCATCTCTACTAAAAATAGAAAGAAATTACTTGGCCAACTAAAAATATATATTAAAAAAAAATTAGCCAGGCATGGTGGTGCATGCCTGTAGTCCCAGCTACTTGGGAGGCTGAGGCAGGAGGATCGCTTGAGCCCAGGAGTTTGAGGTTGCTGTGAGCTAGGCTGACGCCATGGCACTCTAGCCTGGGCAACAGAGCGAGACTCTGTCTCAAAAAAAAAAAAAGAAAAGAAAATTGTACAAAACCCATAGGACCCAATGAATATGTTGCTAGGGCCCCTGCTAGTGCTTGGAAGGGGCCCATGCAAGGGATGGCTCTGCAGGGGAAGTGTCATTAGATTCACGGCTTGTCTGCCTCTGCCTCTGCCCATGAGATATCTCTGCTTGTCGCCAAGCCAAGCATTGGAGCTCATTTAGACAGAAGAGTTTTCCTTTTCACTTCCAAACACGAGGCCTTTGGAAGTTGATTGATCAACAGCTATTTAGCTGAGACTCTGCTCTCATTATGTCTTTGCAGCCACGACCATCTACGTTCTGGGAGTGAAAACATTAGAGACGGTGAAACGTGTCATGTGATCAGATTCGGCACGTTCTCTTAAATCTGGACAGTGCTACGTTTCCTCCCTGCGTTACAAAAGTTGCTCAAAGAAATGAAATCCCAGGATGGATGTTCGATGTCAAAATAAGACCTCTCTTCCACTGTCCCCTTCACTGACAGGCATGGAAAAGCCAGGGATTAATAGACTCCTTTTATTTTACTCAGTTTTGTCTCTGAAAAGGGTCCAGTGAAAGCAACCGTCCAATCTGTCCCTTGAACACTGTTTATATTTGTTGCTGGGATACTAAAGGCTCTTTTAAGCCTTTGGCTAAGAAGAGCACCATGCATCTGACCTTGTTCACCTGCACATAAAGCAAATAATGGCTGAAATGATAGGAAAGCTCCTCCGAACATTTTGAGTGGAACACAAGGCATTTTTGTGTTCAAATTTTGTAGTGTCCAATATTTGTTGTTCAAATAAATCTCAACCTTCATACCAAAGTGCACATTACACATAATAAGATGAGGCTTTGAGAAGACAGATGTTAATTATTTTGAGGTAAATCAGATCACCTTTGACCTAAACCCTGAGCTATAATTTTGTTGCTCAGCTTCTTGGTCCTGAAATTAATGTAAATCTTTGCATTTGTAATTTTACTTGCCAACGCCAACCCGCCCACACAGTCTGTAAATGACTGCTCTGAGTCAGAGACTATTCACTTACAATTGTGTTAGGTATTTTAAAATGTTCCCTAGAAAAATTAAATCACTTAATCCTACTCCTTTCACTGATTCTGCTTTATGTAAAAATGATGGAGCCAGAGAACATCTAAATTGGAAGGGACTCTAGAGTTTGTCTTTCCCCCAAATTCCTCCTTTCTCGGATGAGAAAATAAGGCTCTGATGTTAGAAGTGACTCGCCCCCCAGGTCACTCAGTGACCAAAGCTAAAACCCAAATGGAAAGTACTGGGTTAAGGTTTTAATAAACAGCCACACTTAGAAATCTGAGAGTCCAGAAGCTACCCCTTCCCTGCCCTCTTGCCTCCGACAGCTTCTGTCAGTCATGGCACTCCACAGTCTGACACTGCTCTAAAAAAGCCATGCCATTTTGAATCCAAGTGGTCAGAATATGATTTCGATAAAACAAATCAGTGACTGTTCTAACATGCATTAATTTGTGGGGGATGGATATACAATAAACTGTTAATAACCGTGACTTGATGAGGTGGACTAAGGATGAGAGAGGCAGGACAGGGAGATGTTTACTTTTCATTTTTAATCTTTCCTTTACTATTTGGCTTTCATTGCCAAGTACAGATGTTAACTGTATTAAAAACCTAAAGAACAAATGAGAAATACTATGCTCACAAACTTCAAAGGAGAAATAGAATTTACCCCAGTAACACTGATATTTGAAAATCTAGTATACAGCAGAGCGGTACTTTTACAATATTTTTTTTTCTCCTAAAGTATCCGTAATGGCAGGGGAGATTGAATGGGTTCCCCCAGGAGTCTGAGGGCCAGCAATGGTCCTTGTATACACAAACTCCCTTTGCAGTTTATGGTTTTTAAATGCCTTTAAATGAATAGACTCTCTAGCGTATCCACATCTCTTTTAATATAAAAATAATGGCGTAAATGACTTACCATCCACGAAAACTGCCCCTCTGGGAAGACACCCCTCGTTTCTATCTCCGGCAGTCCGGAGCACCCGCAGCACACTGCCTCCAGTGACTGAGTGGAGAGGCCCCCTGGAATAGGAAGCGCGGCTGTGCACGAGCTGACCTGTATTCCGGCTCTCTCACCTGGAATCAGGCTTCACAGATCTTGTTATGCATCAAATAGTAACAAAACAACGGCATAAATTAGAGTGTTGCTAAGATTGTGTACCATCTACGTTCGCATGAGCATAATGGACATAATGAATTCTATAGCACTATCCTGCACAGCTTGGAGAGATTAAAACCACTTTGTCTTTAAATTAAATTTCAAAAATCATTGAACAACAAGAATAGAAAGAACACACACACATAAAAACCCACCTCATCTATGTCAGCCGCCCAATTGTAGGAGGCACCACTTCTTGCTTTCTGATCATTAATGCCCGCTCCTAGGTTTATTTTAATAGCTGCCAGCTCAGTGAGTCCACAGCTATTGTAATAACCATAAAGGGGGCTCGGGTCCTCATGCATTGTGTATGCAGCCCTAAGTGGAGAGCCTCTTACGCCCTTTCAGAACAAAATCTATAACTGAAAATGACCTTAGCTGAAGTTTATTTTGTATAAACAATTGCATAATATAGTACGTCTAGGCTGTTGCAGAAAAAGAAAGGCGGGTTTGAATTCATTCTTAAGCAGCACTCAGCTTGGGCAAATCTTCATTCAGCAAACCTGGGTGACTAAGGATGAGCTCACATTGGAATGCTTACTAGATGCCAGTTATCATTCTCATTGCTCTACACTCATGGCACCCCTAAGAAATGTGACTAGCACTATTATCCCCATTTCACAAATGAGGAAACTGAGGCTCCAGGAGATTAAATGACTTACCCAAGGTCATACTGCTAAATAAGCAGAAGAGCCAGGATTAAAATCCAGGTAATTCTGATCCCACAGCCCCCGAAATCCAAACTTGCCTCCTAATAATTATCATAGTTACCATATATCAAGTGCTTATTATGTATGTTCTACGGTAGATGCTTTGCATAAATTATTTCATCTTTGCAACAACCCTCTGAGGCAGGCATTAATGACTTCAATTTAGAGGTAAGTAAAACTGAGACTTAGAGAAATTAAGTAACTTGCCAAACAGCACAATTAATTGGGAGAGTCCAGATTTTGAGCCCAGGCCTCTCTGATACCGGAAGAGTTCTTAACAACTAAACTATGCTACAATTTAGGTGCCTGGCCAAGGGCACGCAACAAAAACCCTAGGCTCTCCTGGGCATGAATGCATGCCATGCAGACCTTGTCTGTGATTAGCCTTTATACATGCCAGTGTGGGATGCGTTTCCCAGGAGAGTTTTCCCTGTGCATGTGGATCACCTATCCTTTTCTATTTTTAATGTTGTGGCTTGACAGACATGGTATCGTATTCCTCACACAAATCTCATGTTATAGGCAAAATCCACTGGATTTCTGATGCTTAATCAAAAGCTACAGAAATTGCACACTCTCATGTGGATCCCAAGGGCTTATGCCAAGAGAAACATAAATATCCTCCATTGACTGGGCTTATTAGTGCGTTAGGCAAAATGCAGATGCTACATTTCCTCCTTGTAAAGTAAATTCTAAGGTCGTGGCCCATGTCTAACTCTCCGTAATCTTTAAAAGCGCTGCAATCTCAGCTCAACATAACTGTGCCAGCTCTAATCCTCTGCTTTGAATGGGATTAAATCGAAATGGCTTGAGCCAGCTGAAGATGAAAGAAGGTAACTGCCCCCAAATTTTAATGACTTAAATCTTTAAAAAATCATCTAAATGAGGTGACATTCACACAACAACCGTTACCATTTTATAGTGAACAATTCAGCTTATAGTTCTTGATTAATAACAGCCAAATTAGGAAAGGTGGGTCCATAGGACTTTTTAGAGAAAGCTCATTCAGCTATGACAGTCCACAGGCAATGGGCCAATGTTTTTTAGATATGCTGGACCTGATTTTCATTTTGCTAATGTGTTGGGAATGTTGATGGTCCCACAACCAAGTTCATCGTTGATAAGTGGATGGCTGACAATTGGTTTTAAAAAGAAAGTTCTTCATCTTAGGAGATATTATAACATTTATTAAAAATGTAGCATTAAAAAGGTTAACACTCCTTCAAATATAGCATTTACTTGAATATATTTCATATGAAAATAAACTACAAACAAAATTGTATTTCAGATGTTTTTATTTCTTTAAATTTGTTATTCGTCAGGAGTGACTGAAATAAAAAATATAATTGAGTCCCATCATGATCATGGAAATGGCTCTAAGAGAAAACTGGTCAGATGAATATTATTGCTTCCCATTTTCAACCAGTAAATAGTTGCCATTGATAAATAGACAGCCACGAGTCTGTCAAGAATGTTCAAGATATGTTATATAATACAACATGCCTGTTCACAGGGAGAAACTAGGAAATAACTTATGTGTACTTCTTGATTTCATCGTACAAGACAAGCACAAAAGCACCACCCATGCCTCTGAGAACATTGGACCATGCACCCTTGAAGAAAGCTTTGCCTCCTTCATCACGAGCGATCTTCCTCCAGCAGTCAACCGTGCCTGTGTACATGATGTCAGCTGCGAAGAATAAAGACACAGAGTTGGTGACCAAAGGCCGATAAAAGCCCTAAGATTCACTAGACTAAATAAAGCAGAGCCCCACACCTCTAAGAACTAACGTCAGCTCTAAACCCAACCTTTACACATTGGCATGGGCAATACTGAAATATTAATGCTGTGACTAGAGAACAGGTAACTGCAGAACTACCCACTGGTTTTAACCTCTAATACCATATAAGCACCCTCATTCATAGGCATCAGAAGGGCCCATTCAAAGGCAGCTCTGTAGCAGACACCAATGCTATCAACCCCAGCCCTCGACCTGAACAGCCAGCCATTTTTAAAGGCAGGCATCACTAGTTTGTTGGCCACAGCTTGTCCCATGCCCATGACTTTATCTTCTGCTCAAGTGGAACTTACTTCCTTTGCGCCCTGACTGCATCATCATCCGGCGACGAACAGTGTCAAACGGATAGGAAGTCAACCCAGCAACAGCAGTGACGGACTGTGCGATCATCCAACTGATGATGATGTGAGTATTCTTGGGATCTGGAAGCATTCCTGGGCAGAGGGAAAAAAAATACTTTTACCTAAAAGCAAAGTTTTACTGACTTCTTGTTTTTCACATCCCCTAAACATTCCATTTGTACATGAGGGTTGTATTGGATGACTGTGGCTTTCTTTAGCAATTAAAAAACAAATCTCTGGCTCCTGGAATACTAGGTTGGCATAATGATCTTTTAAATTGTCTCATAAGAACATAACTTTAAAGCAAACTTACCCTTTGCAGTGTCATAGATACCAAAGTAGGCAGCACGGTAGATGATAATACCCTGCACAGACACGTTAAAGCCTTGGTACAGGCCCCTAATCCCATCAGATTTGTAGATCTTAACCAGGCAGTCACCGAGGCCTCTGAATTCCCTTTCGGCTCCAGCTTTACCCACATCAGCTGCTAGACGGGTACGGGCAAAATCAAGAGGGTACACAAAACACAAGGATGTGGCCCCAGCGGCACCACCTGATGCCAGATTCCCTGCAAAGTAGCGCCAAAACTGGGTCCTCTTGTCCACACCACCCAGGAAGATCTGCTTGTATTTATCTTTGAAGGCAAAGTTGAGAGCCTGGGTGGGGAAGTATCTGATGACATTGGCCAGGTTACCACGCCAGAAGGACAGGACTCCCTGCTCCTTAGGGATACGGACCACGCAGTCTATAATGCCCTTGTATTGCTTATCTGCAGTGATTTGCTTGCTGGCATGCTGCACCTGCCGGACAGGAAGGAGGCCAACAGGACAGTTACAGCCATGGAGAAGGGGAAGGGGCAGAGCACACATCATCTCGATTTCCTTAAGTTTGGCTCCCTTTTCCCCTAATCTTGTCTTCTATATCACACAGGCTGGACCTCCTAACCCTCTCACGCTGTCACTGGGGGAAGAGGTGATCCGCTTCGTCAGAGGCATGAAACCGCCACCCCTCTGGCTGGGAAGGGGACACTCTTAAGCGAACCCATGACCTCTAGACTTGGGAGAAAGGTCATTACCTCAGACCCAGGTTCAGAGGCATTAGGGCGAGTCCCACGTAGGGCGCAGTCACGTTGGTGACCGCGGCCTACGCCTCAGGTCTCCTGAGCTGCTTCTCTCCCGCTCCGCCCCTACTGCGCTCCCAGAGGTGACCTGAACGCCACCACCCCCACGCTCGCCCGTGCGCGCCCTCTAGAGCCGGAGCGGGAGAGCGCGCGGCGCAGGAAGGCAGGCGGAGGGGACGCGGCGACGGCGGCGGCTGCGCGGGGGCGGACGCAGAAGGCACACGCGCTTCCCGGCGCCCGCTTCCGGCCCGGCGAGCTCTGAGCGCGTCCGCGGGCTGGGCGGCCGCTGGCCCAGGACGCATGGCCTCCCCTAGGCTGTTATCTCCTTGCCGCGACCTTGAGGTCCTCGGTACGGGCTACTGTTTCTCTTTCAGGCTTCGCCCTTGCCTCCGAGCCCCGGGAGCCAAGTCTCCCCCGTACTGGCCCATCTTGAGTCCGCTGCCTCGGGGATGCCGAGCCCCCGGTCTTCCTCGCCTCCCTCGGTCCCCGACCCCTTCCTGGACTCCTGACTTCAGGTCACTGAAGGCGCCTCCCTGGGGTGTGCCTTTGGGTCGGTCTGAGGAGTTTACTCCTCTCGACCCCTCGGGGAACCCGCTTTCTGTGTGTCCCCCCCCCACTTCCTGGTTGGGCTCCTCGGTCCCAGGACGTACCTGCAGCAGCAGCTTGACCCGCTCGATGGGCGCTACCGCGGTCTTAGAGATGGCCGCGGCCACTCCACCTGCCAGGAAGTCCTTGATGAAGGACACAGCGGCATCTGTCATGTTGAAACGAAAGAGGAGGCAGGCGACTACGGGACAAGACTGGGCCGAAGACCGGCTTTGACTCTGGGGCTGTGGGGCGGAGCGGAGCAAATGGCCGATTTATATACCGGGAGCCGGCGTCGGAGAGGGCGGAGTCAGGGGCCGGGCCAGGGCGGGCGCTGAGCCCTGGCGCGCGGGGCGGCCGAGCTGCTGATTGGCTCCGCACGCTGAGGGAGGAGCCACAGAGGCAGAGCCGGGGGCCGCCCTCCCCGCCGCATGGCTCGCCCGCAGCACCTGACCGTGCGGGAGAAGGGGCGGGCTCAGGGGATACCCGGGACCTGAACACTGGACTCTGAGAGAGGCCTCGGAGTGGGGAGGAAGGGTGAGATCACGGCGACCCTGGACAAAAACCCCTGGAGCAGGGCCGGGACTAGGGTGAGGCACAATTGTTACAGGATACCCCAAGAAAAGCTCAGTAATCAAGATACATAATATTTAATGCAGTATTTTTTTTCTTTTTCTTTTTTTTTTTTTTTGGAGACAGAGTCTCACTCTCACAGCAACCTCAAATTCCTGGGCTCAAATGATCCTACTGCCTCAGCCTCCCGAGTAGCTGGGACTACAGGCATGCGCCACCATGCCCGGCTAATTTTTTCTATATATACAAAAGTATTCTTGAATAACAGAAGTTCTCTTCCATGATATGATAATCTTATTTTAATATT
>CAUYRT010053861.1:0-12195 GCA_963574885.1 Lepilemur ruficaudatus
GAAAGAAGGAAAGAAAGAAGGAAAGAAAGAAAGAAAGAAAGAAAGAAAGAAAGAAGGAAAGAAGGAAAGAAGGAAAGAAGGAAAGAAGGAAAGAAGGAAAGAAGGAAAGAAGGAAAGAAGGAAAGAAGGAAAGAAGGAAAGAAAGAAAGAAAGAAAGAAAGAAAGAAAGAGAACACGGAATGCATCGTCCAAAATGATGGCAGGTGTCCCAGATCCACCTGGGTCCTCTGCCAGAATCGGATAGAGCTGACTCCTTGCCAGTTAGGGAAGCTGTTGTGAATTGGGGAAATCTCATGGGATAGTCTCTTCTGTGAGGTGGCTTTCTATACTGCCTGAAATTGCTTTAATGGTTTTTAGGAATGAGGTAAGGAAGAATGGGAAGAGCATTCTATTTTGCTTTGATTTCTGGTTTCAAGCCTGCATTTATGGTTCTATGACTAGCTCCATTCATGCTCTAAAACCGCTGCAAATAATCCTTTCCTTTATGTGACAGTTCAAGCTACATGCATTATGGTGGATTACTGCTCTACCTACAAGGAGTATAGAATGTGTGTACAGTACAAATGGGCCAGCACAACATGGTCCATTGCTTCTTACTGCTCTACGTCTAACTATAATAGGTACTTAGCAGCACAGCCTCTGAAAGTGATTTGTATCATATCATATTTGCTTACTGCATAGGAGTAGCTTCCTGCATTTATTATGTATACTTATGAGTCCAACAGAAGTAGGCAGATTTTTCAGCTTTTAAGCATAAGGAGGAGAGCTTCTTAATTTTATTGGTGTTGCTAATGCTGTTAACAGCGGTCCTGACAATAGCTTTTATGAGAATAAATGCTTTCTGACAAAAATTTCCTATTAGCATACTCCTGAGAATCTCTACATCAGATCAAACTAAACCAAATTTGTCTCTTGCTTGATGCAATGTATCCTCTGCAGCCTTATTCAGATGTCTGATCTCTCAGCACAGTCTCCCATTTCATCTGTAAGTGTTCTGCTCAAGCAATCTCACTCAAAACTTCTGTATAACTAGGCTCAACACCCAGTAGTCCTCAATGCATGCAAAAATACCATCCCATAAGAAAGGGACAATGTGCTGAATGTCAGGAAAGTGACAAATGCAACCTTTGCCTCTGTTATCTTTTGTCATTTTTCCTAAGCGGAAAACTGGGCCAGGTGTTTTTTCTTCACCACTGCCTGGTGTTGCTTTTTGTTGTTTCCTTGGCTTCATAACACGTCAAATTATCCATCACTGGAAAAATTGAAAGCACATACATTACTTTTTTTCTTTTTTTTTGTAGCACATGCATTTTTTTAATCAGGTGCAAGAAAAGCAAAATTCTATCGTTGTTTCCCTTAATTATGGCATATGTAAATAGCATCTTATTGAATGTGTGGCATTTCTGTTCACCCTGTGTATTTTCAGCTGTCCTTGAATTCTTTGTTTTTCCTCCCTTATTTTTGGAAGTTGCTAGCAATGTTATTTCTGAAATATTGTTTATGAGTCATTTTTCAAACCTATTAAGAAAAGTCATGTCAACTTGTGTACTTTCTGCATTAGGGAGATGGATTTCAAGATGGGATATTCATAAAATATTCCACAATAAATTTTCTCCTACTACAAAATCAATTCCTCAAACGTAGAGGTTTAAGTACATAAATGAAAATAACCCCCAAATGAGCAGTCATAAACTTCCAACATAGCATAAAGTTATATTAAGATCCGGAAACAATAAAAGGATGAATATAGTACAGCTAAAACAGTGCAAATGTCTTAAAACTAACAGGAGTACAAAAAATGAGACGTAGAAAAATCAACAGACTATGAACAGGTCTAAGTTAAAGGCAAAACATTCCAGAGAGGCCCCTCGTGAGCACTAGTGCGAGATCATTAAACCACATGAATGCAATGTTTTTGAGCGTTGCAATACGTAGTCGCCATAGAACAATGAGTCACAGTCTCCTGATACGTCTACCATTCCCTAATTTTGAGTAAAGTACCCCTGGAAGTGGAATCGCTTTTTAGAGGACAGGAACGTCATTAGAGCCATGTTTGCTATTGAAAAGTGTTCCATGTGAAATGGGACATTCTTGGCTTCTTCCAGTGGGATGTAACTAAGGAAGTGGCAGGCTTTCATTAGGAAGACATTACGGTGTATTAGGCTGTCCCAATACATGCACCCCAAGCACAGATAATGTGTCAGTATAAAAGTAGAAGCTAGTAAATTACAACTATGTGTGTAGAAGAATGTATTATAACCTTAAATGATGAAGCATCTTAAAATGGAAATAATAGTTTAGAAGGACACACCCCCTTTATTACATATTTTGAAAATATCATTTGACCTAATAGTCCAAAAAAGAAAGGCAACCACAGAATAATTCCTGTTGAACAAACAACCGTATGGAATTCTGAGCTGACAGTCAATTTACTAAATGTTCTGTGTAATAGCATATAAATGACAACAGTACACCCACATACAAATTCCTGATTTTATAATTTATTATTAGCATTGTACCATAGACATGTCCCTGTTCTAAATACCTTGTAAAAGTAATGGCATTTTGATTGGGAATGGTGTCTTTTTTTTTGACCTGGATGAACAGTAACATCTTATAGGAACACAACCATTGTTGTTTATTAATGTGATTCTATTTCTTATTAATCTCTTCAAGAGGCTTGTTGCATCTATATATGTCTCTCTTGCATTTTTTTCATCTCTGGAAATCTTTTCTTCAACATAGCCTAACGTAATTCAGTATTAAGCATTCAAAGATTTAAACCTTAATGCCCAAATACTTGGAACATTTCAGAAGTCATTTTGAATAAACATCCATACTTTCCTAACACAATAGTTATTGATGTTCAAGTACTATGCCATTAATGAAAGATCATAAATCAAAGTACTTACAGAGGAGAGGAGACATAAAATTTAAAAAAGGTCTCAGTAGGATGAATTATTGAATAAATAATATCTTAAAATATAATGGATTCTATTTTCATCAAAACTTCCAATGACAAATCAGATTTTCTTTCCCTTATTAAAATTGTTGGGATGTATTAAAGATGCACTTTGTGAAAATATTGAGAAGCAGAGGGAGGAACTAGGCCTGCGTGGCTCGGACAATTCTATTCCTCTGTCACCATGCCCAATCATATTGATTTCCCTTCATTTCCATGATCACAACTAACCTGTACTGTCAGTTTCTTTGAACTTGAAATTTTCTCTGCTTTGAGTTCTCTTTATTCAGCTGTTTGAGTAGATGGCTAATTTTCACTCTTCATTCTTCCACTCACTGTGTCCCTCACTGTGGTAGATTCTTTCCAAATGTGGCCACCAATAATTATTGCATTCCTGTGCATGGATGCAAGTCCTCCCAGCCAGAGATGGACTGTATCAATGTTTCCCTTCCTCTTGAACGTGGTGGTCTTAGGACTCTTTGACTAGGAATGCAACAGATGTGACATCTGAGAATTCCTAACTCAGACCTTAAGAAGACATGTAGCCCCTGCTTTGAAACTCTTGTGATTGAGATTCCACATTCAGTTAAAAATTTGATACCTTCACATTGCCAAAGAAAAAGAAAAGAGCCTTGTTTGGTAAATTCAATGGATGAGACAATTACTCTTTCTCAGAAATAGAAGAAAACAGCTTCTCTAGTCCAGCTAACACTAATTGGGTCATATACTCACCTTTCAACCAATTTCTGAGGGTATGAAAAACAGTCTAATCTATTGTCTTAATGCAGCAGGACAACGTGCCTTATTTTAGGAGAATGTGAAATTATGAAGAGATGTTGCAGAAGGGGCTAAATAAAGACCATATCCTCAAGATTGTGTTCCAGCAGTTTAAATCATAAATGCTGCCAATGTTTACCCATATTTATCACCTAGAGATTTGCCATTTACTATTTCTTCTGCCTCAGGCTTTGACTCAGTGCCGACAAGGTTTGTAAACCTGCCAACCTACAGATTTCTTAAAAATTTGAATTCATAATTTGAATTATTTATAGTTTTCTTTAGGAGGATATTTCTACTATGGCAGGTATAGCCCAGGTTATATCTTTCTGTGTTTTTATCTTTAGTATCTAATTCAGTCTTGCACATAGTAAGAACATATTTGTATTTTTAAAGAATAGGAATGTTTTAAGGACTACTTTTTTCTTGTATAGAGGAAATAAATACAATCTATATCAAATATTGTTTAAAGCTATCAAAATAGCTCTAAAATTGACAGCGTAATAGGGTGACAATAGTTAACAATAAGTTGTTGTATACTTTAAAAGAACTAAACTAGTGGAATTGGAATAATCAATACTGCAAAGAAATGATAAAGTCTTGAGGTGATGGATACCCCAATTATTCTGATTTGAGTATTATACATCAAACATCAAAACATCATTTATACCCCATGAACATATACAACTATTATCTACCCGTAAGAATTAAAAATAAAAAAATAAATAATAAATTCTAAATTGCAGAAAAGAAAAGGTGGTTCAATACATCTAAGGTACAAGAAGTGGACATCTTCTCCATCAATACCCACTTCATTTGTGGGTTCAACAAGTTTAATAAGTCTTCAAAATGTCAGAGGGAACATGATGGCTTGAGAAGATATGGAACAGAATTTGTGCTGTATGTATTTTGCAATTCTCAAGGGCAAATGGGATATTTTCTGGATGTTCTTTAAGAGCTTGAAAGCCCCAAAATTTATAAGTATATTTTACTCATTTGGAAATAATATTAGTAAATCATTGTTTTTTTCTCTTATTCTTTTTCTTTCATAATGAAAGTTGGTAAACTTACTGAACTTACTAAAACTGTCAGTATCTACTGGTTTGAACCACTCTGAGGAAGCATTTCAGCAGCACAAGTCACTGTATGTCACCAGGAGTCAGTAGACAAACCCAATTGTCACAAACTATTGTAAAACAACAAAAATACAAAGCTCGACATCTATTTCTCTGTCCTCCCTTCTTCTCATCATTATTCTTTATTCTGGGGTGTATCTACATAAATTATTTGAGATTGTTCTGCACAGGAGATTTGCTTATTCTCCACCATTTGTTTATTTATATCAGTGTGGACCCATGAATACTTATTTTATACTTGGGGTAATAAACCAACACTACTTTATTTTGTAGCTCAAGTTCTTCCAGTTTTCAATTGTCTCCTGTGCCCCTTTCGCATATCCCAATCATTGTTTTTGGTTTGTTTTGTTTTTGTTTTTGGAATTTTCTTTTTGTCACTATAATGTTCCAGGCTTATCTTACGTGTTTTTTTTCCCCAGTCCTGATTTATCCACTTCAAGAATCCCTGGTTTTGTTTCTTTTCTTTTTCTTTCTTTCCTTTCTTTCTTCTTTTCTTCCTTTTTCTTTCTTTTCTTTTTCTTCTTCGTTCTTCTCTTTTCCTTCATTTTTCTTTCCTTTCTTTTATGGTATTAGAAACCAAGATCTGGTTGTAATCAGTCATTTTTGAAAATATGTTTTTTTCCTTCCTGAGCAATATTACTGCGACCTCCTTAGGCTGTGGTCCAGCATGCAATATTTGTTAACTTTTATATTTTCTTGAAGGCTGCTAAAATAATATTTCCAATATATTTTTTAAACATTCCACTGAGTACTTACATATATCATCACACACATTGCCTTTGTGACCAGTGCTAAACTCAATATCCACTCAAGAATGCATATTAGTTACTCCTACAGTACTTATTGAATATTATTTCCTATCTTCCTAAATACTCAAACTGTTTTCTAGTCTGACCCTTTGCAGCCTCTCACATGTGCAATACTCATTCCTCTTTCTGTGCACTTTTTCATACAATTTCCTTATGTAGGGTTTTCTCAATTTCAGATGTAGTTCCAGACTCATCTTCATATATTAATTACCAGTTTTTGTTAGAGTAACTTCAATGTATTTAAACATCACTAGCTTGTAGGCACAAATGAGGTTGTTCAATATGTGTGCCCAACTATAAGAGAATGAATTTATTCTCCTACATGCAGAGTGTCTACCCTACTTTTCAAGTTGTTTCTTTTTTTCTTTGTCCCCTGTAGAATCTCAAGAAGTCCTCCAGGCTGTGACACTGACACAGTCAGCTTCCTGGGCTTCTGCCAGAGAAGTGTTCAGCTTGATCAGGACTTCTGCCAAGCATTGCCCTGTGAAATAGATAGGTAGGCCCCTAGCTTCAGAATTGACTCTTCTGCAGTCATGTCATGGCTGGTTGCTTGGGATGGTGGCATAGTTTATCCATTACCTGAGATGAAAGGTCTGATAGAATATAATTGAGAATACAGTAGTCTCTCTTTATCCTCGGGGGATATGCTCCAAGATCCCCAGTGGATGGTTGAAACCATGGATAGTACCACACCCTATTTGTACTGTGTTTTTTCATATATATATACATATATATGGAAACTTTATATGATAAAGTTTAATTTATAAATTAGGCACAGTAAGAGATTAACAATAATAAAGTAGAACAATTATGACAATATGCTGTAATAAAAGTTATATGAATGTGGTCTCTTTCCCTCTCCCTTTCAAAATATCTTATTGTGCTGTGCTCACTTATTTTCAGACCACGGTTGACCATGGGTAAATGAAACTGTGGAAAGCAAAACCACAGGTAAGGGGAGACTGCTGTAATGTTAGGCCCCTCTATTAGTCAAAGTTCAACCAATAAGAAATTTAATTATGATCATTCAAAGGTGGCTTATTTATGATGGATCTTATAACAGAGGCGTGAGCAGGGTCTTAGTGAGCCACCATAGTGGCTGGACTAGCAGCATTAGAAGGGAAGCCAAAGAGACAAGGGGGTAGAGAGACAGTCACACCAGGCAGGCTGCCTTGAGTGGAGCAGTGGCTTTGGTAGAGAGATAGCCAGCATGTGGTGGTCTCTCAGGGAAGGAATTAGTGGAATAAATGATTTGTAAGGTAATGACACTAGACTAGAGACAGCACAGAGTAGTAATAACTAAAAAAATTCATGTTATCCTCCCTTCCTCTGATCATTCTAAGTCTCTTCACTGGCTGAATCCAACTGGAAGTGAGCAGTCATGGTTGTCCTATCGAAACAATCAATGCAGGTCAGCCTCAGAGACAGACAGGATGGAGAAGAATGGACAGTGGCTCTAGAGTAGAAAATGAAAATATTTGGCACAGCCACACTGGAGTATTTATTCATAGACTTAGCGATCAGTTTCTTTCCTTTTAATACTAAGTGACATGTGTCACAATTAGCCACAAACATCAGGATGTCATAAAAGACTGAATAAAACTATCACTTCATTAAACAATGATGCCTTTAACTTTGCATTATACTTTATACTTCTAAGTAGTTTTACACATGTGACCTCATTTAACAGATATTAATGAAACAATAAATAATATCCATTAATCTCATACTATATTCTGGGTGCTGTTCTGAAGGATTTACTTCTTATAATTCTTTAAAGTAATCTATTTTATAGATAAGGAAAATGAGGCACAATGAGGTTATCTAAGTTGCCAATATAGCCTGGATATAAACATAGAACTTGCCCTTAAAATCAGCGTACATGTTACTTTTGACGAGTATAATGAAAATTGAAAATAAATGTGAATTAATAGTTATTTTTCATATGAAAAAGCTAAGGCTTTGAGAAGATAAGGTGAAATGCTTTGAATTCATTTGAGTGAATAATTTAGCAACGGGACGATTGTCTTAGCTCAGAGCTCTTTTCATTATTTCTCATGTGTAAGAAAGATTTCTTTGACTGTCATGATGAACTCATGTTTCAAGATCTTCTCAGAACCAATGCATAAAAAATCAAATATAAGTAGCTACATGTAAAAAGAAATACTTTCTTTTTCACTAAACACATATAAAGATGGAATTGAATTCATTCCATTTAGATACATATTACCAGGTGTTGATGCCAGCACTCCTCTGGTAAGGCCTCCAAATTCCCTGTCATGATGCATGGCCGTCACGTCACTTTTGTGTCACTTATATCACTTGCTTTCCTCGGAGACTGAGAGGTGGCACTACCAAGTAACACAGGTGTCCACAGCTGCAGAATCTATGAAATTCTGGTGCACCACATTTTTTAACATCCCACTCGAGCAAAATACTTTCAACCATTTCTGTCAGGGCTGTGGTTGGTATAAAGTTCTTTGTCTTCAAACTGAGCATGGAAGGCTTCAATTTTCATCTGATACGTATGTTCATTACCTGTCAATGTTCTCTGTTGTCTCTCACCCAGTATCCTTAAGATACGTGCGTATCTTGGGTTCGCATAACTTCAGTGTATTTTTTAAAAATTAATTGCACACCTTACATCTTTATTTTTAAAAATACCAACTCATTTGATTTATTTCTCTGACATTAGATATTTTAAAATATTGCTATGGTCTCACATTATATTGAAAATGAGTATTTATTCTATGGAATAAGATTCTAAATTCTTAATATAAACCGGCAGGCATCATCCTTTATGATGTTCTCTATGACTGCTCTCCATTTTGCTCACTATGCTTTATCTATACTGACTTTCCCTCAGCAACCAAGTTTCTTTTCATCTCAGGGCTTTTGCAAATTCCCTCTGCTTAAACTACTCCTAGCACCTCACATTGCTTGGCTAATTCCCCCTTCATATTTCAGATCATATATTTAATATTAAGTTCTAGAGATGACTTCCATCAACTCCTAGTTTTAATATTGTAATATTTCTTTATAACATCGCAATTATAACAATTTATGATTTCTTTATAACTCCACAATAATATAAATATTTCTTTACAATGCCACAGTTTAGCAATGTAGCCCCTCAATTTACATTAATTAATGTATGCATCTATGTAAATGTTTTTCATTATCCATTGCTCGCATAGACAATAAGCCCCATGAAATCAGGGATCGTATTTCTTTTGTTTGTCACTTTATAGGTGGCACCAAGCAGCGCATGTGAGTCACTCAATAAATAACAGCTGAGTGACCAAATTTTGCTCATCAACTACATTTCAGTGTTACCTGCAGGAGGGATGTTTGGATTTCCCATAATGTCTAGAGCATTTTAACTTATTTAGTTAATTTTTATCCTCTGTCCTTTTCTGTGTTTCTTTCTTTCACCCGAATCTTCTCCACTCTCCTGCCTTGGGTGATCTGATATGCGAGTGCTTTCTTGGATATACTAAGTTTTTCCTCCCCACTGTTCTGCTACATTAGTAAGTTTGGACAAGGGCAGCAAATAAATTTCTCAAGGCTTGGGAACAGAATTCCTTCGGAAGGGTGTAAAAAATTCAGTATTAAAATAAAATAACATGAGGTCAAAGACAGAGCTTTGGGGTTAACTACTAAGAGTCTTCAAGAGTCTTCATCACTATTGGATTTAGATTCAGAGAAAAATCTAGATCTAACCTATTGGTCAAGAGAATTGAGAAAGTTTAGTAAAACTCAGGACTAGAGCAGATATTGAAACTACATCTAGAAAGATCAGGAAATAGCCTGGAAAAGACTAAGGTTCTCAGTAAACCTCACAAAAGAGCCCATAGAAACTATCTCATGATAGAATTTGCTCAGGCAGAATGAGAAAAAGAATTGATGGTCATTGTAGGGGACGGACCTGAGTCCCTAGGAAATTATACCTACCATGAAATCTGTTACTAGACTTTTGTTAAAAATTTAGAAATATTTTCTGTAATTGTTCACTTTTACTTTAATTTCTTAGCAGAGTTTCTATATCAACCAGGGTTCTTTGTTGAAAGCAACAAGGTTTGACTCAGAGAAATTCTCACATAAACTAAATTTATGGAGAGTATATTTTATAGCTTGCAGAAATTTGGAGGAGCTTGAAGAACCTGGGTTAAAAGTGGATAGGGATTAAACAAGACTAGAGAACCTATACGAGCTACCTGGGAGGAACACTTCTGCCTTGTTCTTTGAGATATTTACTACAGATTCAGTCCCAGGTAGGGTAGTAAAATTGGCTGACCTGCAGTCCTAGGTGCACACCCTAACAACTAGAGGGCCAGGAAAACATACATTTTATTTATTTATTTCAGAATATTACAGGGGTACACAGGATTTAGTTACATGAATTACTTTTGTACAGTTTGAGTAAAAGTTATAAGGGTGTCCATCACCCAGATAGCATGCATTGTACCTGGTAGGTGTGAATTTACCCATCCCCTCCTCCTCCCTCCCACCTGCTTGATTTTTAGACATTTTAGCTTTTGTATTATGAGACAGACCTTGCTTTCTACAAGATTCATATATTCAGATGCTGGGCAATTCACTTAATAATGACTGTCATTGCTTTGAAAAGAATACCTCGGTTAGGCTGCCTGATGAGAAAAAAACAAAGTTGGAGTCTATACTTGGGCACAGATACACAGGGATACCAGAGGTCCCTGAAAGTAAAAACATAGTCTTGTCAGAATTTACGGCAGCAAGAAATTCAGGGGAAAAGAGGCGAAACAGCAGTTAGTGAGGTAAACCTTAGAGCGTATATATATAGTCGTGATTGCTCCTTCCTTTCCACGATGTGCGGTAAAGGGTTGACTCATAAGCTTGGGTTGCCCAAATCCTGCACGTTCCAAAGGTCTTCAGGACTGGCCCTTGACTGGCTTCTGGGAGATAACCTCTGAGCCCTTGGAATATCCTGCCTGCTAATGTCTGTATGCCTGAGACCTTGGGCCACCCCGGAGAGGTTATGCTAACAATGTGATTTATAGTGGCTGCCTGTTATTGCACGAATACCTGGGGCTTTGAGCCATGCTGTATAGGTTTGACTTCTCAGGGAGGCTTGAGCCTGAGTAGCTGGGGTCAGTCACACAGGTGTTGCATGCCTAGGAGACTGACTCCTAAATAAAATGCCTAGATACCAAGGCTCTGGTGAATTTCCCGTGTCATCACACATTGTTGGGAGAACGAAGTACTGACTGTATGACCCACCTCCCCACTCCCCGGGAGAAGACAACTGGGAGCTCATGCCTGGTTTCTTCTAGACTCTTCCCTACACACCTTTTTCCTCTGCTTATTTAACCTATATATTCTTGCAGTAGTAAACTGTAACCATGAGTATAACAGCTTTCCGGGCCCCATGAATCCTTCCAGTGAATTATCAAGCCTGAGGGTGATCTCGGGGGATCCTGACACCCACGGGAAACAAGATTTAACTTAGGATTAAGCCACTCTCTCTAATAATCAAACTTTTTCTCAGGGATTGCTATTACATTGTGTGGCATGCTATTGTATTCTTTTTTTACTTAGGATAAATACAATGCCCATTCGCTAACGGGCAGAAAATAATAAGATAGAGAATTCGTACTTGACCAAATGCTTCCCAAACCATTGTGCAATAATACAAGAAGAAAAATGAGAAACAAACAAAAATGACTTGGAAGTTGACATTGCTCATAAAAAGCAAATCAACAACACAAGACGTTGCATCATTTCTCTCTCAGAATGCAGTTTTATTGTACACAACTTTTGCATGCATTGTTTTTTGTTAACTTCCCCTCATGTTACCCTCTGTATATGTCCCTTATTTCTTTACAGGGTTGAGTTGGCAAGATGTGAGTTACAGTGACAAAACAAACATGATAAATTTCTGCTGCCCTGTGAAATTCATTCAGTGTGGAGTTCTTCCGCTGTTTAGAATCTTAACGTTACGCTCAAGCAGCCCTTTCCATCCATCAGATAGCACGCTGCCATCTGTAGAAGTGCCCGAGTGCTAAGATTTATGTGTTACTATTCAAGGAATTTAGGTTTGGCAACTTCATGCTGTTCATTTGGCCAAACAATAATATGCTAATTAACCTGCTTGACCTAAATTATACAGTACTAGAGGATGCTCAGCCAACCCGATTGCTCAATGGCTGAGCATTCCTGACCCTGCGGTTCTGCATATAAGAAGCTTTACATTATAAAACCAACAGTTACAGGACAGCTTCACTTCATCATCTGAAAGGGAATTAGTTATTTTCAGTTTACTAAAGGAAATTTATATTTCATTTGGTTTGTTATGACTATACCAATATTTCACAATTAATGTGCATTCGGCAGGAACAAAAACTTTACTTTCCCAGAATCATCTCTATATTTTAGTTGGCTAAAATGTGGATAAGGAAGAGTAGATACTCATGTTTATTTCAGCTTGTGTTTAGGACATGAAATTCAAGATCCATATGTGGATTTTAGGATC